>JAJIBD010024800.1:0-99463 GCA_021461705.1 Cryptotis parvus
TTCTTTCTTTCTTTCTTTCTTTCCTTTCTTTCTTTCTTTCTTTCTTTCTTTCTTTCTTTCTTTTCTTTCTTTCTTTCTTTTCTTTCTTTCTTTCTTTCTTTCTTTCTTTCTTTCTTTCTTTCTTTCTTTCTTTCTTTCTTTCTTTCTTTCTTTCTTTCTTTCTTTGTTCACACCTGGCAATGCCCAGGGGTTACTCCTGGCTCTGCCTCAGGAATTACTCCTGGCGGTACTCAGGGGACCATATGGCATGCCGGGGATCGAACCCAGATTGGCTAATTCAAGGCAAATGCCCTACCTGCTGTGCTGTTGCTCCAGCCCTGCTTTTTTCTTTATTACCAGCTTTATACTTTCACTCTCAAAAAAATGTGTAATTTTTAGTGAATTTTAGTTGTGTCTACTTAAAAAAATCCATATGTTCCTAATCAATAAATTGTCTCTATTTAAGGTATTTGTAATAAAAGACTATAGAAATAAATGATTTATTTATAAAATATTATGTAAATAAAATAGAGTTTTGTAATTTAAAAATCTACTTATAATAGTAGCAGTCAAGACATCAAAACATGCACAGCACTGGAGTTAAGTCTAGAAGAGTTTATGATTAAGGATATTTCACATTTATTTTATTTTGTAAAAACACCATGATTTATAAACTACTCATAGTTGGATTTTAGACATGGAATGCTCCATTGCTGATCCCATCAACAGGTTTATCTTCCTGACACTTGTGTTTCTAGCTTCCCTCTCTAAGCCCATCCCAGAGTGCCATCTCAATAGGCATCTTTTTTAAATTTTCCCAAAGAAGAGGGATAAACACAGGATGAAATCATTGACATGTGATATTTAAAGTAACCGGATGAGGAAATGCAATGGTTTAAAGAGGGATGCACAGATTACTCTTGACCCCAAAGTATAGGTAGAAAAAAAGAAAGCAATGAGTGAGGGGAGGGGGGTTATGGGATTGTAGAAGAGCTAGATAAGAAGCAACTGGGCTAAGGGCCAATCTATATTGATTAGTGTTAAGAATTGACTAAAAAGTATCCAAACCACTCCAAGGAAGCTAATAAACTTGCTCTTTGAACAAATAGAATTTATTTGGGTAAAAAATATCCAAATCAACAATGCTGAAAACATGAGATCAAAACTTAGTTATGTTATGGCATTTCTTAAATAGTGATCAGTTATCATCATTCCAAATGAGTCATTTTCTGACTACAGGTCATTACAGAAAACATGATTTGTTCTGTTGCTGTTTGAAAAGTGGCACATTTGATATTGTTAAGAGCAATTTGAGGACAATGTAAATGTAATGCTTGCTTTTGCACTATTTTATCCATTAATAACATTAGATGAAAGCAGAAAACTTCATCTAACTAATCAGAAACTCACAGGAATACAAAAACACCCGTTATCACCCGTTATTAAGTATCTGCCAACTACCTCAGTTCTCCTGCTTGTGTTATGTGTTGCCAATTCACATATGATTAGAACTTACCATCTTATGTCATAGAATTTTCTTCACAGCAACATAAACTGCAACCCTTGTGATGCTCACAAGCAAACTTCTTATTTGTTTCAAGGTAAAGTGTTATAGTTTAGTATTTATAAAAAGGTGTGTATATATATATATATAAAACCAGTATATATATATATCACTATATATAGTATATCTAGTATATCTAGTATACATAGTATATGTATACATAGTATATGTATACTAGATATACTATATAGGGCTATATATACACTATATATACTATCAGTATATATTATTATATTATATTATATTATATTATATTATATCATATCGTATCGTATCGTATCGTATCGTATCGTATCGTGACGTATCGTATCAGATCATATCATATCATATCATATCATATCATATCATATCATATCATATCATATCATATCATATCATATCATATCATATCATATCATATTATATTATATTATATTATATTATATTATATTATATTATATTATATTATATTATATTATATTATATTATATTATATTATATTATATTACATTGTATTGTTGCAGGACTCCTCTAAGGGCCGCTGCAATCTGCTCTGAATTGCCGCCTGCAAATCACTTCGTAGATAAGGGGGTAGTCTAAATGTGGCAGTTTATCTGACCATGTATGCTGTACTAGCTGGTATAAATACTCTCCCATGCTACCACAATCATCGTGGGACTAGCTAGATCTTACCAGCATATTAGCCTGGCCACGTAGGACCCCCTAAGTAATTAGACCAGAGAGAAATGCTGTTTGCTTCCAAGCAAACAAGCATGGCTCCCTGATATACTCAAAAGCAACTAAAATACAAAACTACAATGAAGTAGAAGAGACTTGTGAAGGCTTGGAGAAATATTTAACTGGCATTAGTATTAGTCTTTGGTACAGAGACATGCCATCTCAGAAACCCCCTTCTCTACCCTATAAAGGCATTTCCAGGCAGATCTTGGCTCAAAATATTAGCATACTAAAGGGCCTAGGTGAGGTGCAGGGAGGGATTACCTAAGGGCATTTGACCCTCCCTGCTTTACATAACAGTGGGAGGAAGGTCTGAGTTGCAGGGGGTATAAACTAGCCTGTTTCCTCTCCTGTAGGCTTCTTTTTGGGCTCTCTCTTTGTGAGCGCTCACCCTTCTTGGGAGTCTTGTCTTCTTCTCTTTTTACAGGGCCTTTACACGTGGTGGCCGCCATCTTGGCCTACACGTGGCTGGGGTTCTAGCCTGGAATCCTAAGCACCGGGCTTTTCTTTTTGCTGATTTGTATGCCTGAACCTGTGATAAGTAAAGCCTTTTAAAACTGCATTGGATTTCTGAGTTTTTATCCATTCCTCACCGGCTTTGGAGGTAGAAGGGAACTCGCTTCCCGGCACTGTCGGGACCCCGGCGGAGCTCCCTGACATTTATTATATTATATTATATTATATTATATTATATTATATTATATTATATTATATTATATTATATTATATTATATTATATTATATTATATTATATTATATTATATTATATTATATTATATTATATTATATTTATTATATTATATTATATTATATTATATTATATTATATTATATTATATTATATTATATTATATTATATCATAGTATATCATAGTATATCATAGTATGTTATAGGATGTCATAGTATGTCATATTATACTATATTATACTATGTTATGTTATGTTATGTTAGGATTATGTTATGAGTTATGTTATAAAGTTATAAAGATAAGAGTTAAGAGTTATGAGTATGTTATATTATGTTATAAAGATAATGTTATAGTTATGTTATAGTTATGTTATGTTAGTATTGATATGAGAAGAGTTATGTTATGTTATGTTATGTTATGTTATGTTATGTTATGTTATGTTATTGTATAGAATAGAATAGAACCGAACAGAACCGAACAGAACAGACCCGAACAGACCCGAACCGAACAGACCCGAACCGAACAGAACAGAACAGAACAGAACCGAACCGAACAGAACTGGAACCGAACAGAACCGAACAGAACAGAACAGAACAGAACAGAACAGAAATAGAACAGAACAGAACAGAACAGAACAGAACAGAACAGAACAGAACAGAACAGAACAGAACAGAACAGAACAGAACAGAACAGAACAGAACAGAACAGAACAGAACAGAACAGAACAGAACAGAACAGAACAGAACAGAACAGAACAGCAGAACAGAACAGAACAGAACAGAACAGAACAGAACAGAACAGAACAGAACAGAACAGAACAGAACAGAATAGGAAGGAATGGGAGTGAAGATAGATGGTCGCCAACTACACCACCTCCGCTTCACTGATGACATCGTTCTAATAACACCAAACATTAGCCAAGCGGCACAAATGCTGGCTGACTTCGACCGAGAATGTGGAAAGATAGGTCTACAGCTGAATCTAAAGAAAACAATGTTCATGAAGAATGAACTAGTTCCTGATGCCCCATTCACTCTCAATGAAACAAACATCTCTGAATGCAGCAGTTATGTGTACTTAGGTCGAGAAATCAACATGATGAACGACCTAAAACCTGAGCTGCAGGAGGAAGAGAGCGGCATGGAATGCCTTCAAAGGCATCGAAGAAATAGCTAAAAAAGACAAAGAACCTCCGGCTCCGGGCACATCTCTTTGACTCCACCATTCTCCCTGCATTAACATACGCCTCAGAGACCTGGGCCCTACGAAAGCAGGATAAGAATGCTATTCGGGTCTCCCAGAGAGGAATCAAAAGAGCTATGCTTGGAATATCACGCCTCACTCAAGTGAGAGAAGGAATCCGGAGTTCTGACCTCCGTCGCTATTCCAGAATCAGGGACGCTGTCTCGTTTGCCAAGGCATCGAAAATCAGATGGGCTGGACATGTAATGCGATTTGGAGACAACCACTGGCCTAGAGCCATTACCGACTGGATCCCACGGGATGTCAAAAGATCACATGGCCGCCCACCTACAAGATGGTCAGACTTCCTTGTAAAGACCCTGAAGGAACGGTTTGAGGCTCTTCATATTCCTGAATCAACCAGATGCCATTGGGCTACATTGGCACGTGATAGGGTCCAATGGAAATGTGACTGGCGCCTGCTTGAGCAAATCGATGAATAACGGGGTTCAAGTGATCAAGTGATATTATATTATATATATATCACTATATCACTGTCTTCCTGTTGTTCATGGATTTGCTTGAGTGGGCAAAAGCAACATCTCCATTAGTCTTGTCACAAGCAAGTGTAACCCAAGGGCATCTGCTTGCTCCAAGGACAGGAGGAGCCCAAAACCATTCTTCAGGTCATGGAACTGAGGTCCATAATTGTTACTAGTTTTTGGCATTACAAGTAAATAAAGCATAGGTAGCTTGCCAGGCTTTGCCGTGTCAGTGGTATAGTCTCAGTAGAAGGCTCTCGCCTTGAGCATTTACTGATGAAACTTATAGGGGGAAGATTAGGTTTTCTCTTGGATGGAGCTCTGAGGAACTATGGAGTCTGGATGTTGAAAATGACTGCATGATGTGTAGTTTGCTCTGGTTTTTTGCTAGGCTTACTGGTATCAGTTAGAACCTGTCTAGAACTGTATACAGTGTATAAATGTGAAAGATCTTGGGAAGGACCTTATTCTAAAATCAGCATTCTCTAAGAATATCGTGAGACTGCTTTGTGGCTGCGGGCCAAGGGAGCTGTGGGTCTGGCGTGGGTGGGTCCTCTCTTTCGGGGCAACTGGCATGGAGGTGGGAGGAAAGGGCAGAGCTCAAAACTCCACTCTGAGTCTGGCCAGCGTGGTCTCTCCCCACCCATGAGAGCAACACACACACACACACACACAAACACACACACACACACACACACACACACACACACACACATATATATATATATATGTATATATATATTACCTATAACCCTTATATATATATATAAAATGCTAGCACTTTTACTAGTATTTTTTATTTTGTACTAAGTGCAAATAAATTAAAATATATGAATCTAAAATACAATTGTTATTTTCTTTCTGGGTCACACCCAGCAATGCTCAGGGGTTACTCCTGGCTCTGAGCTCAGGAATTACTCCTGGCAAGACTGGGTGGGGTACCATATGGGATGCCAGAGATTAAACCCAGGTCAGCCTCATACAAGACAAATGCCATACCCACTGGACTATTGCCCTAGCCCTTAAAGTACAATTTTTTTTTTGCTTTTTGGGTAACACCCAGCGATGTTCAGGGGTTAATCCTGGCTCTTCGCTCAGGAAGTACTCCTGGCAGTGCTCAGGGGATCATATTGGATGCCCTCAGGGGATCATATGGGATGCCGGGGATCGAACCCGGTTGACCATGTAAAAGTCAAATGTACTACCCGCTGTGCTATAACTCCAACCCCCTAAAGTACAATCTTAGGCATTAAATCTTAGCATATTCTACCCCTCTGAATATTATTCCATGGATATTGGAATCCATATAACAATACATAACAATAACAAAAATAACCTACATTTGAAATGAAAATTCAGTCTGTCAAGGTTGATTTTCTAAATCTAAGTAAACATCTAGTATCAGGATGTTTGGGAAAAATCTAATTATTTCCTCTTAGATGAAAAAAACTGTGTTTAATAGAAATGTTTCAGAAAGGGAATTTTCAAACTTAAACGCATATTCCACATTTGTGGATTTTATTAATAAGTATGGTCATTGGGCTGGAGAGATAGTTCAGCGGGTAGGGCGCTTGCCTTTGCAGGTGGCCAAATAGCATTCAATCCCCGGCATTCCATATGATCCCCGAGGACTGCTAGGAATAATTCTTAAATGCAGAAACAGGGAGTAACCCCTGAGCATCGCTGAGTATGACCCCCCAAAAAAGTGCAAAAAAAAAAGTATGGTCATTTATCAATTGGAGAATTTAATTTTTTAAATATATTGATAATACTTTACCTATCATAAAAGAAAAAAGAAATAACACAAGAGAAATTCTATTTCATTTTTTAAAAAAACTGCCAATTCCTTAAAACATCTGTGTGCTAATGAGTGTTACAAATGCAACATAAATCTTTCCTGAAAGAAAAGTGTTGATGCTGCTGTATAAATACCGATTACTTAGAATAAAGAAAAAACAGTTTAGAAAGCGAATGTAGCTGATAGGAGAAGAAGGAAAGGGAGGGAAACACAATCAGTTAAAAGAAGGAATTTTGTTCTTTCCAAGCCATAGGAAATTAGGAAACTTAGTTTGAACAAATTAATGATGCAGCAAAAAACCTTGGTACTCATTAAATATGATAAGGCTCTTATAAATCAGACATACAACTGTGAAATATTTAATAAAACAATTAAAAAGAGAGGGAAATATTAGCAGAAAGCAATTCAAGGTTTGTTCCATGAGAAGGCCACTGAAATTTAAGCAGACGCTGCCCCACAAGCAACACCCAAGTAATGGCTTGTGGGGGCTTGTACCTGAGACTCCTGTCCACTAGGGGCTAGACTTTCACCAATAAACTGCTCTTAACTATAGCGCTTAAATGTCTCATATGACAGGAATTCTGACTTAAAGACATTTCTGTTGATTCTCAAATAAATTTCTCAAATCAGTTTTAGTTCCAATCAATTGATTCAAAGTTGTCTATTCTCTATTATGCTACCCCAGAAAATGTATACTATGATATCAAAAGGGCATCATCATTAATATTTTCCCTTATTTTAGCCTCCCAGTTTTATGATGGCTAACGACCATTATGCATTAACCCTGCTAACTGAATAACAAATAACTAAGTGGTAGTATTTTGTAAATAGATTTGCAAAGGATAAGATTATGACCATTAAAATATTTGAGAGATTCATTCACTTATCAAGCATTACTTAGTTAATTATGTAAAATGGGACTTAGAAACAATTTCCATCTTTTGCCCTGCTCTCTATAACAAGAAGGTGAGCTTTTAAAATCACAAAGAAAAGGTAATTGTAAATCTCAGATTCATTTATTGAGCTCATCTGGATCCTGTTCAAATGAATTAAGATGCACAGTACAAGAAGTTTCTATAAAGCTGATCAATCACCTTCAAGAGAATTAAATAAGCAAGGCCCTTATAAAATAATTACCTTGGGGCCGGAAAAATAGTACAGAGGTTATAGTGCTTGCCTTAGCTGACCCACCGCATTCTACCCAGGCACTGCATATGGTCTCCAAACCCATGCCAAGAATGATCCCTGCACACAGACACAGAAGTACTAAAACCCATCAGGTATTTCCCTTCCTGCCTCAAAATAATAATAACCATACTTTACAATTAAAAGTAAAGTGTAAAATGTGGCAGTAAATTTATGCAACAGTTACTTTCAATGGCTCTGAAGTCAGGGACAACAGGTTAAATTTCAGCTCTGTTGTGAGATTTTCAGAACTTTTATAGCCATCCTCAGACTTATCCATAAAAATTAGGAAATGTATTTCCTACCTTACTGAATTAAATTTTAAAAAATATATGTATATATTTAAATCTTTAGTAAAAGGCTTAGCACAAAGTATTCTTTAAGCAGCAAATTTTGTAATAAATACTAATGAAACATGAAATAGGACATTCAAGACAAATATACATACTGATCTGGGTATGATAGAAAGAAGGATAAATACCTCCTCAATGAACTAAGAGTCATATACTTTGGATATTCAGTAAATCCAAACTTGAAAGTAAGGTAGACCTCTCTCTCTCTCTCTCTCTCTCTCTCTCTCTCTCTCTCTCTCTCACACACACACACACACACACACGCCACACACACACACGCACACACGCACGCATGGACACCTGCAAGAAGCTTAACTGCTTTACAGCAGAGCTTGTTTGGAAGCTCTAAAACCAGAATGATCTCACAACTCGCAGAAGGAATAAGAAATTGTCCAAACTTTACCCAAGGGGGCATTCTGAAATGTTCTCATTTTTCAGAACTAACTTTAAGTTTAACTTTAAACTGTTCCCCCTGGAGTCCAGTAGGACTTTTATGGGAGTAAAGAACAGGTTTATATCTGCATATTTTTAAAAAGTTATTCAAAAAGGTGAAGTCTAAATTTTTACAGATGGCGGAGAAGTATTGATGCAGTTGGCCAAAATTGACCTTTCATGTTTTCCAAAAGCAAAGTTTACTGAAAGAGGATTCTGCCATATTACCAATTGAAAAAAATCAAGATGCTTACATTGGACAACTGAGTAGACTTTCACTGCCAAATATACTTATAAAAATCAATAATAATATTTTTCATGGTACCTGTTTTCAACTATCAAAATTTTGCCCTGTAGCTGCTTTCTCTCAAAGACAAACATATTTCTGAGGGAAAATAACATTGGAGATAATAATGGGCTTATGAAAGCAAATGCATTTTAGGAACCTTAGTACTCACGCTCCAGTTTCTACTTGAACATGAACTCCTGTTTTTAAGGAGTGAAAAGGGTCTCCAAAATTTATCTGTTATTTTGTACATTAACACTTAAAAACAAATTTTTAAAAAAAGGAGAGAGAGATTTAAATCTATCTTACATCAATGTGAAAAATTATGCAAAGGTGACTAGTCAAAATATACCTTGGGTTCATCAATTCAAAAGCTTTGTAGAGTCTTCATTTGGGCACTATTATATCAAAATTGATATGAGACATGAATTAATATATCCTTTGCAAGAGGATATAATGAAGATGCATTCAGAATTTTATATTTTAAGAAGTTTTTAAAGTTAATAAAATGATTTTTAGATCAGTATTTTCATCTTACAAAGATTGTGTGGGAGGGCCGGAGCGATAGCCCAGCGGGTAGGGCATTTGCCTTGCACACAGCCGGCCTATGCCGGCCTGGGTTAGATCCCCGGCACCCCATATGGTCCCCGAGCACCGCCAGGAGTAATTCCTGAGTGCAGAGCCAGGAGAAACCCCTGAGCATTGCCGGGTGTGACCCAAAAAGCAAAAAAAAAAAAAAAAAAAGATTGTGTGGGAGGGAGCAAGGGAGAGGCATTAGACAATGCCTCAGGTTTCTCCTGGCTTTGTTCACAGAAATTTCTCCAGGCAGTGCTTGGGGACCATATGGAATGCAGGGAATGAACCTGGGTTGGCCGTGTGCAAGCAAATGACCTGAGATTGTACTATCGCCCAGCCCCTGAAAAGAAATTTCTGTTTATTGAATAAGTGTGATATCCAAATATTCAGCAGTACATTTAAAGATGACTGTGCATAGAGTGCTAGCCATAGGGGACCATATGGGATGCCGGGATCAAACCCAGGTTGGCTGTGGGCAAGGCAAACACCCAACCTTCTGAATAATGACTCCAGCAGAGCCTGGCAAGCTACCCTGGTGTATTTGATATGCCAAAAACAGTAACAATAATGGACCTCATTCCCAATGAATGGACGTTATTGGTGTCCACTTGAGCAAATCAATGAACAACAGGAAGACAAGTGACAAGTGACATTTAAAGATGTTTCTAGAAATACATGTGCTAAATATTGTTATTTGTGCCATATGGAAGAATGTTTAGAGGAAAATTGGAACTATGAACTTGAACTTTGTAGGGTATCAACAGAGTCCCCAACAGATATTGGGGTTCAGCAGGGTCCCTGGCTGCATTCAGGTTTTTGACCATACTCTCAGACTGATGAACAAAGGAACAAGACCACAGACTCTTGAAAGTCTGAAGTTCTCTCCTTTTAATCTCTCCTCACTCACTCCTCACTCCATCTCACTTCACACTCCTCAAGTCAGTTCTGCTCCTTACATACTTTACAAAAAGTTGGGGGAAGGGAGTTTCAAGAGGTAATGGACTTTAATTCTGAAACAATGAGGTGTAAAATAGCTCCTCCTTCCGGGACAAACTACCACGGGGTCTCTCTGGAGATGGATCCTGCACAGGGGCTATAGACAGGACAAAGGCAAATCCTAGCATGCTGTTTTCTCCTTTCCTAGATGACATAATAATATTTCTAATTATTTTATATAAATGCAGTAAGAAATACATACATTTATCTACACCCAAGATTAAGTTAACAGGAATGTTGTGAGGGACATCTCGCTATACATTCCTGACCTCTGGCCAGGTTGGTTTGTTCCTAACTGCAACAAAGTCCTTATTTAGTTGTTTATCTTAGGGTCACGACAGAGTTTGTTCCATCACCATACTCTTAGTTTATTATGTTGCTCAGTACACTTAATCTGCCCATGTTGAGGTCAGGGTAGCTTACTTATGGCTTGCCCTGGGTCTATCAAGTCCGGCAATGGGACCCTCCTTTTGGGTTTAAGGAACTAGAATCAATCTAAGGACAAATGAGGTTTTAAGCTATGAAATATGATAGATGTTCAGAAGTAACTATTTCAAATTTATTTAACTCCTATATCATAAATGCATAGCCTTAACTTCCTGTGTCTATACAAAAGGCTTTAGCACAAGAATATGCAAAGGACATACAGGAAAGAGAAAAGCAACATTTCATTTACAGTACAAAACTGAGGGCTGGCAAGTAGAGACAGGGCTGTGAACAAAAGGCAATCCAACAAACTTCATACGAACAATCAACCACAACATCCATAGTTCATAACATTTTACTCTTCTCTTTAGTAAGTGGGATTAAGTTGCTCATTTAAAGTACAGGCTTTATTACATATATTTTGTTCTACACTTGGTATAGAAAATCAAAACACCCTTAGTTTTTCTTCTCTCAGTAGAAAATAAATATATTGGATATACAGACAACACTTAATATTTTGTATTCTGAATAATTTTTGGCAAATTTCTCTTATGAATTGCAGGATTAGCAATAAAGCTTAAATAATAAGAATTAATAGATACTTAAAATAGAAAATAGGACCATAACTTCATAGATAAGTTGAGCAGTTTATTTTTTATTTAAGTGCAATTGGCAAAAAATACTATGTTAGTTTCTTAGTTAATACACAATGATATATTTTTATATCAAATAATGATTACCATAAGTGTCTAGTTAATATATCATAATATTTATACAAACTTTTGCTTATGGTGCAAATTTGCAAATTTAGTCTCATAGAAACCTTCAAATATGAAGTATATTATTATTTACTATGGCAATCAACAAACATTACATCCCTCATGATTTACATTTCACAACTGGAAAGTTCTGTAATCTTGAACTTCACTCATTTTGCACACCCTCTATCTCCAGCAATCTATTCTTTGCATCTATAAAATTGGGTTTTTATCTTTCTTTTCTGTTTTTAATTTTAGTGGGTTGTTGTTTACTTGGAAGTGGGTAAAGTTTTATGGAATTCAGGGGTTATTTCGGTGGGGCTCGGTGACCCATACAACGCTCACAATCAAACCCAGACCTCCTGCATGAAATGCATGACTTGCATGCTCTTAACCCATCAAGCTATACTTCTGACCCCTGTTTTTAATTTTTAATATTAGATTCCTTTTAAGTCAATCATATTTCTCTTTTTCTAGAACTTATAGATATCACTGTGTGTGCCCTTAAGCTTCATCCACAATACCACAGATAAAATGTCTTTCTTTGTGACTAAATAATATTTCACAATATATATCACAGTATTTTATCCATCAATCCAGGATTACATATGTAGGTTGTTCTTATATATTTTCTATTATAAATAATACTGTAGTGAACATAGATGTATGTGGAAACTTAAAGGCACAGTGTTGCAGTTCACTGTTGCCCAGAGCTTCTGCATCTGGCCTGGAGTTGCCTCCTGCAGGCCACTTTGTAGATAGGACAGTTTGTATGTGGAAGTATATCTTACCATGTATTCTATGCTGGTATAAATATTTTCAAAGTCAGCCACCATTTGTGCCACTTGGCTAATGTTTGGTGATATTAGATTGATATCATCAGTGAAGCAGAGGTGGGGTAGTTGTGGACCATCTATCTTCACTTTCATTGCTTCCGTTTGAATTGTTGCATGATGTTCCCACATGACATCTCGCAAACATTAGTGAAGCGGCACAAATGCCGGCTGACTTCCGCAATGAATGTGGAAAGATAGGTCTATAGCTGAATCTCAACAAAACTATGTTCATGAAAAACGAACTAGTTCCAGAGGCCCCATTCACTCTCAATGGAACAAACATCTCTGAATGCAGCAGTTATGTGTACCTAGGCCGAGAAGTCAACATGATGAACGACCTAAAACCTGAGCTGTGCAGGAGGAAGAGAGCAGCATAGGATTGCCTTCAAAGGCATTGAAGAAATAGCTAAAAAGATAAAGAACCTCCGACTCCAGGCACATCTCTTCAATTCCACCATTCTCCCTGTATTAACATATACCTCAGAGACCTGGGTCCTAGAAAAGCAGGATGAGAACTCTATTTGGGTTTCACAAAGAGGAATTGAAAGAGCTATGCTTAGAATATCACGCCTCACTCAAGTAAGAGAAGGAATCTGGAGTTCTGACCTCCATCAAAGATCTAGGAGTTATGGATGCTGTCTCGTTTGCCAAGATATCAAAAATCAGATGGAGGGGCCGGAGCGATAGCCCAGCAGGTAGTGCTTTTGCCTTACAAGAGGCCAGCCTTTGGCCACCTGGGTTCGATCCCCGGCATCCCATATGGTCCCCCGAGCACCACCAGGAGTAATTCCTGAGTGCAGAGCCAGGAGAAACCCCTGAGCATTGCCGGGTGTGACCCAAAAAAAGAAAAAAAAATCAGATGGATTGAACACATAATGCGACTTGGAGACAACCACTGGACTAGAACCATTACAGACTGGATCCCTCAGGACATCAAAAGATCACGTGGCCGCCCACTAAAAAGATGGTCAGACTGTTTTGTCAAGACCCTGAATGAACAGTTTGAGGTTCTTTATATTCCTGGAGCAAGCAGATGCCATTGGGCTACACTGGCATGTGACAGAGACAAATGGAAATGTTACTGGAGCCTTCTCAAACAAATCAAATCAATGAATAACAGGATGTCAAGTGATCAAGTGATAAATATTTTGTCTTATGCTGCCACAATCTTCGTGGGACTACCTAGATCTTACCGGTATATTTGCCTGGCCACATTGTATCTCTAAGTAATTAGACCAGAGAGAAATGTTGTTTGCCTCCAAGCAAGCAAGCATGGCTATCTGATAAATTAAAGGCTAATATACAGAACAACCATGAAATAAAGATGAGACTCTTGTGAAGGCTTGGTGAAATATATAACTAGCTATAGAATATTCTTTGGTACAGATGTATGTCTTTGTATTATGAGATACAGCTCATCTCAGATGCCCCCTCCTTCACTCTACTCTGCAGGGCTGCTCCCAAGGCAGATCTTAGCTGGGTTCATTAACATCTCAAAGGGCCTAGGTGAGGTCCTGGGAGAAATTACCTGAGGGGAATTGACCCTGATTGCTCAGCTTTGGAGTGGGAAGTCTTCAGGATTATAAAACTCTAGACTGCTTTCTTTCTTTCTCTTTTGGTGCTCTCTTTGCCCCTTTTGCCTCCTCACCCTCCTCTCCTCTCTGCTGGGCCTGAACACATGGTGGCAGCCATCTTGGTCTACACGTGGCTGGGGCCCAGCTGGGAACCCTAAATTCGGGGTTTTCCTATTGCTAATTTGTATTCCTATTGCCAGAACCTGTGTAAGTAAAGCTTCTTGAAACTCTGCTGAATTCTTGCATCTTTCTCCATCCACCAGCCACCGATCCCCTGGGAGGAGGGGATTCCTATACCCTGATCTTGGATTTTGCCAGGGCATCCAGCATACCCCAACAGCAGAGTACATCCCAAGGTCTGTTAAGACAATTGAGGCCAGGGTTCTGAATCTGGCCGAGACTATAAATAAGGGCCCCGGGATAGCATCCTGGGGGAGCTCCCGACTGAGAGAGCAGCGCCCTTTAGTTCTTGAACAGCAACTAGGCCATAGGGCCCCTAGTGCCTGAGCCAGAGGGCCAGCACCAGGGAGGAGAAGCTGCTCCTGATACCTAGAGCCAGCACCAGAGTCCCAAGGCCTGTGCCTGAGCCTGAGGGCTGGCATGAAAGCCACAGGGCTATAGAACTTCATGGCTTCTGAGTATTAGGACCACTGGGACAGTTGGGCATCACAGAGGAACTCAAAGACAGAAATTCAGTGACACAAGACAAGACAGCAAAAGATGAAACAAAGTAACTAGGGAAATAGAGACATAGCTGAGGAGTCCAGAGAAAAGAAGCCCTGGAGAGAAAATCCCTGAGCTGAATGACCCTAAGAAAAAGGTCCTGACAGGAGATGTCCCGGAAAAGGACCAGAAGCATGAAGGCTTGACTAGAGATACTGGAAGTGAGAGGCCCTTACGAGACGGTCCTCACAGACCCCCACCAAGAAAGAGCGGCCTACAGGAGAACCAGACGAGGGGAGTCTACACAGAACCCACCAAAGAGAGAGTAGCCTGCAGGAGAAACTACCTGAGAGCGAAGAGTTCCAGGATAAGTTCCTGCAGAGAGCAAGCAAGAAGAGGAAACAAAGTAACATTAAAGAATAACCTTCAGGAACCTCTAGCCTTGCTCATCAGTCCACCAACAGGTCAGGGGAACAGTCTGGGCTCCAAACACAGCCCAGGGCTGGTAACAACTGTGACTACTGCTGGGAACCCAGACAGGCCCCAGCATCTGCTACGATGGTCACCCCTTGACCCCCCAAGTAATGTTAAGGCTCTGGAATCCACAGGAGTTTTCTTGAGCCTGGAGCCTTGACCTCCATGAGTGGGGAGCCACAATCCCCCTCCAATACATTTTTTTTTTGTTTTGTTTTTTGCTTTTTGGGTCATTCCCGGCAATGCTCAGGGGATACTCCTGGCTCTTTTCTCAGGAATCACTCCTGGCGGTGCTCAGGAGACCATATGGGATGCCGGGATTGAACCCGGGTCAGCCGCTGCAAGGCAAATGCCCTACCCACTGTGCTATTGCTCCGGCCCCAGTTTTTTTTGATTTCTTGATAAAGCTCCGTACTTTTTCCCTCAGGTATGCTCCAACCTACATCCCCCTCTTAGATGACACAAGTACTTTTTTCTATTTATATTCTTTCCAGTACTTTTTTTTTAATAAGAGTCTAACTATTTTAAATATTCCATTATTTTTGTCACTGAGTATTGAAAGTTATTTATTTTATATATAACCCATTATTAGATACATTATCTGCAAACATTTTCTTTCTTTCATTAAGTTCACTTAATTTTGCTAATTCATTAGGTTCACTTCATTTTTATGCTACGCAGAAAACTTTCAATTTCCTAGTCGTTAGTTTTGCTCTTCATGTAAAAACAAAAAATAAAAATCATTAAAAGATCAACTTCATGTTGCTTACTTTCTTTCTTTTCTTCTGATGTTTTCTAGCTTAGCTCTTATGTCCACATTTTGATTTTACTATTGATCATGGTATAAGATAGCATTTCAGTTGCATTCTTTTTATGTGGCTGTCCATTTTATCCAATATCATTTATGAGAAAGACTAATTTTGACCCTTAGTCAAGAACTGCCTGTATGAGGATTTATAGCTGGCCTCCGTAATTTGTGCTATTGATTATATGTGTTTTTATGACTAAACTATATTTTCAGTACTAAAGTTTTATAATATAGTTAGAATCAAGGAATGTCATGTCTCCAGGCCTCAGGATTATTTTGGCTATTTGAAGGTACTTTGTGGTTCCATACAAATTTTGTTTTAATATATTTTATTGTATTTTGGTAAAAAGTGCAATTTTGGGGGCCAGAGCAATAGTGCAGTGGGAAGGGTGTTTGCCTATAAGTGGCCAACCCAGGTTTGATCCCCGACATTCCATATGGTCACCCAAGTACTGCCAGGAGTAATTCCTGAGTGCAGAGACAGAGTAACCCCTGTGCATTGCTGGGTGTGACACAAAAAAGCAAATAAATGAATAAATAAATAAATAAATAAATAAATGAATAAATAAATAGATAAATAGATAAATAAATAAAAGTGCAATTTGTTAGGATCATGTTGAATACTAAATTGTTTTGGATAGCATAGACATTAATTTGTATTTTACATTGTAGAAATAAAATGTATCAACTTCACTAATAGCCCCTACACAGTATTTATGCAATGTGTAGGTTCTTTTTGAGAAATATCTATAAATTTTTTTGTTCATTCTGTGTGTGTATTTGTGTGTGTTCACTATGACCTAATGGTATGGATTTTTTATTTAATTTCTATATTAATTAACCCACATTGGGTGACTGCAAATGTCATCTCGTACAGAAGGGCGCCTTTTTAATCTGTTCATATTTTCTTTTATAATACAAAAATGTTTATATTTAATATAATTCCAATTGTTTGGTTTCATGTCTCTTGTTTTGGAGTCAAGTCTTCAATGGCATTTCTAACATTAATGATATACAGCATTCTGCTTTTGTTTTTTCTTCATACGCTACTATTTCAGGTATTATACCAGGCCTTCTATATGTGTTAGTAACTAACTCAGTTTTATTGTTTGGCCGGGTAGCTGTCCAGTTTCCCAGCACCGCTTGTATAAATACCCTCCTTTAACCACTGTATGGTTCTGAGTCTTTTGCCCTAAATTAAATTTCATTAAATGTGTCCATTTCATTAAGGATTTTAAATCTATTATATAGATACATGTGTCAATTTTTATTTCAATACCCTAGTTTTAATAATTACTGTCTCTTTGTAATCTATTTTAAACAGATATCTTAGGACTAGGCAGTATCTCATGTAGGGTTCAACCCTTGAACATGGTCTATCTACTTTGTTTTGATCATTGGTAGGTACGGCATATGGTCCCCACCAAAAGTGATCCATAGACAGGAGTTAGAGAAAGCCCTGAGTTCTGCCAAATGTGGTCCTTAAACCAAGAGACTAAATAGACAAGTAGATAGATAAACCTCCATATTATTTTCCAACCAAGGCATATTTAAACTTTCTGAAGTATGTTATGATTGTTTTTTAACCTAAATAGTTTTATTCTTTTCCTAAAAGGTATTATTAGGTATTTTATTTAGATTACATTAAGTCTGTATATTTTTTTAAAGTATTTTATTATACCACCGTGAGATATACAAATAAAAAAGATATACAATTAAAAAAGTTCATATTTGGGTTATGGTCATACAGTGTTCCAGCACCCGTCCCTCCACCAGTGCCCATCTCCCACCACCAACGCCCCCGGTTCCCTCCCCTCCCCCAGCCCTGCTCCATGGCAGGTTCTTTTATTTCTTTCCCTTTCTCTCTCTTTCTCTTTTCCTTCCCTTCCAGACTATGGATTACAGAACATACATTAAGAGGTTGGCATGTGTATCCTTTTGCCTCTATTTAATGCTCAGTTCTAGGTTGACATTAGTACCCTCGACAATTATTAGCACACTGTTCCATTTTCTGTCTTACCTAACCTCTGACTCCCACACGTTTGTGATAATTTCCACCTTTGACAAGACCTCCTGATATATGTTTCACTTGACCTTGAATATTGGTATCATAATATGTACATATATATTTATGCCATGCAAATAAATGCAGTCATTCTGTATCTGTCTCTCTCCTTCTGGCTAATTTCGCTCAACATAATCTTCTCCATGTCCATCCATTTATAGGCAAATTTTATAACTTCATTTTTCCTAACAGCTGCATAGTATTCCATTGTGTAGATGTACCAAAAGCTTCTTTATCCAGTCATCGATTTTTGGACACTCTTGGTTGCTTCCAGATTCTGGCTATTGTGAATAATGCTGCTATGAACATAAAAGTAGGGATGGTGTTTCCGCTGCATATTTTTGGTTTCCCAGAGTAGATTCCCAGGAGTGGTATGGCTGGGTCAAATGGGAGTTTAATTTCTAGTTTTTGGAGGAAAGTCCATATTGTTTTTCCAGAAAGGCTGTACCAGCCGGCATTCCCAACAACAATGGATGAGTGTCCCCTTTTCCCCACATCCACGCCAGCACTTGTTGTTCTTGCTCTTTTGAATATGTGCCAGTCTCTGTGGTGTAAAGTTACGGTATCTCATTGTTGTTTTGATTTGCATCTCACTGATGATTATTGATGATGAACATTTTTTCATATGTTTTTTGCCATTCGAATTTCTTCCTTACTGAAGTTTCTGTTCATTTCTTCTCCCCATTTTTTGATGGGGTTGTTTGTTTTCTTCTTGTAAAGTTCTACCAGTGCCTGATATATCCTGGATATTAACCCCTTATCAGATGGGTATTGAGTGAATATTCTTTCCCATTCTGTGGACTGCAAATAATGATAGCTTGACTTCTTCCATGCCTCTCTGGAAGCCCTGATGTCCTTTTCTTCTCTGATTGCTATGGTAAGTACTTCCAGTACTATATTGAGTAAAAGAGGTGAGAGTGGGCAATCTTGTCTTGTCCCTGATCTCAGGGGGAACTTTTCAACTTTTCACCATTTAGAATGAATCTTGCTGTGGGCTTTGGGTAGATGGCTGTAACTATCTTGAGGAAAGTCCCTTCAATTCCCATTTTCTGGAGGGTTTTAATCATGAACGGGTGCTGGATCTTGTCAAATGCTTTTTCTGCGCTTATTGAAAGGATCATATGGTTTTTATTTTTTCTTTTATTGATATGATGTATTATGTTGATTGACTTTGCGAATGTTGAACCATCCTTGCATTTCTGAGATGAATCCTACTTGGTCATGATGTATAATCTTCATGATGAGTCTTTGCATTCTGTTTTCTAGTATTTTGTTGAAGATCTTAGCATCCGTGTTCATCAGGGATATTGGTCTGTAGTTTTTTTCTTTGTGTTGTCTCTCCCTGCTTTGGGTATCAGGGTGATATGTGCCTCATAGAAGCTGTTTGGGAGTGTTTCTCTTTCTTCTATTTCCTGGAAGAGCTTGAAAAGGACTGGCAGTAGATCCTCCTTAAAGTTTTGGTAGAGTTCACTAGTGAATCCGTCTGGACCTGGGCTTTTGTGTTTCGGCAGACTTTTAATTACTGTTTCTATTTCCTTGATGGTGATAGGCTTATTCAGGTATTGGAGGTCTTCTTGTTTCAGCCGTGGGAGGTTATAGGACTTCAGGAATTGATCCATTTCTTCTAGATTCTCATCTTTCACGGCATACAGGCTCTCAAAATAATCTCTGATGATCTTTTGGATTTCTGTGGTTTCTGTTGTGATGTCACCCTTTTTATTTCTGATTCTGTTTATTTGGGTTTTCTCTTTCCCTGTACTTACAAGTCTTGCCAATGGTTTGTCCCAACATTCTGCTGTCTACAAGAAACACATCTGAATAATCAGAACAAACAGAGACTCAGAGTCAAAGGTTGGAAGACCATTCTCCATGCAAACAACTCCTCCAAAAAGGCTGGTGTGGCCATATTAGTATCAGATAATATAGACTTCAGGCTGAAAAAGGCTAGAAGGGACAACAAAGGCCACTTCTTATTAATTAAGAGGTATGTACACCAGGAAGAAATTACACTACTAAATATAATTGCACCCAAGAGGGGTCAGCAAAATACATAAAACAACTGCTAAGAGACCTCTAAGAAGACATTAACAGTAGCACAACAATAGTTGGAGATTTCCAACACTGCTCTATCAACGATGGATAGATCAACAAGACTGAAACTCACCAAGGAAATATTGGCCCTGAAGGAAGAAATGGAAGAAAGAGAGCTAGTGGATATATACAGGGCTTTTCATGCCAAAAAGCTGAATACACATTTTTTCTCTAGTGCACATGGAACATTCTCCAAGATAGACCACATGCTGAGCCACAAAGCATACCTCAATAAAGTTAAAAAGATTGTGTCAGCTATCTTTTCAGACCATGATGCACTAAAAATGGAAGTTAACCGTACACAGAAACAGGGAGTCAAACCAAACACCTGGAAACTGAACAGCTCACTCCTGAACAACAAATGGTCATAGAAGAAATCAAACAGGAAATCCAAAGATTTCTGGAAACAAATGAAAATGAAGACATCAATTATAAGAACTTCTGGGACACGGCAAAAGCCGTGTTAAGAGGGAAGTTTATAGCTCTGCAAGCATTCATCAGGAAACAAGAAAGGGCCCACATAAATAACCTGACTACACAGCTGAAGACATTAGAGAAAGACCAACAAAAGGAGCCCAACCCAGGCAGAAAAAAAGGAGATAATAAAACTTAGAGAGGAAATCAATGAGTTGGAAACCAAAAAAAAAACAATCCAAAAGATTAATGAAACCAAGAGCTGGTTTTTGAAAAAATAAACAAGTCTGTATATTTTAAGTAAAAATGTACATTTTATACAATTCTGCTTATTCATGTACGTAGAATGCCTCTTAGTGCTTTATTATATGACTTTTAATAGTATCTTGTGCTGTGCACATATCTTCCATATCACTTGCCGTATTGACTTCTAAACACACCTTTATTTGGAATGCAAATGATAAATCATATTTTTCTTAATTTTCTCTTGCATTCATTATTTGTATTTATGAATATAATATATTTTGTACATAGGATTTTTTTATTATAACACCATGAGATAGACATTTACAAAGTAGTTCATGACTGGGTTTCAGTCATACAATGTTGCACCACACATCCCTCCACCAGTGCACTATTCCCACCAATGTTCGAAGATACCCTGCCCCCCCAGTCTGCCTCTGTAGCAGGCACTCTTCCCTCTTTTCTCTTTCTCTCTTTCTTTATTTCTCTCTCCCTCTCTCTCTCACACACACACATACACACACATCTTTTACACATTGTGACTTGCCATTCAAATATTTACGGGTTATCAGGTATATACCTTTGTTTAAATTCCAGTTTTAGTCTTGCATTATCATTTCCAACAATTAGAACAACAGTATATTTTTATATCCCACAGATCAATGCAGTATTCTATATCTGTCTTTTTTCCTTCTCACTGATTTTACAAGGACAATAATCTCTGTGTCAATCCATTTGTAGAGGAATTTCATGACTTCATTTTACTGAAAGCTACATAGTATTCCATTTTGTAGATATACCACAGTTTCTTTATCCAGTCTTCTGTTCTTGGGCACTCAGGTTGTTTCCAGATCCCGGCTATTGTGAATAGTGCTACAATGAATATAGAAGTGAAGATGTGTGTTTTGGGTCTCAAGGTTATATTCCCAGGAGTGGTATTGCTGGGTCAAATGGGAGCTCAATATCTAGTTTTTGAAGGAATGTCCATATTTTTTTCCAAAAAGGCTGGACCAGTCGACATTCCATCAACAATAGATCAGAGTTTCTTTCTCCTAAATTACAGAGGATTTTTTTTGTTTATACCATTGTTTCAATAGATCTTTAATAGAGTATTTAAGGTTTTTCTCTCTCTTTATGTCTCTGTGTTTCTTGTCACTCTCTAAATATATGTATATATACATATGTATTGTTATACACATTTTTATGACATCATCTGCAAATAATGATGGAAGAGCAGAAGCAAATTCTTTTCCAAACAATCATTTATTTACAGTTATATAATTGATTGACATCCTATTATTCATGAATAACAGGATTGATGAATAAGGGGACATAATTGGTTTGTAAAAGAGTTTTATTGCTAAATTAAATTTAAATTATTAAATAATAAAATCTTGTTTCTGGTTTAAAAAACATTGTCCTGATTTAGCTACTGAGTATAGCATTTATGAATTCATGAAAAGTTTTCTTCATTACTGTAAATTAGGATCCTTCTATCTTCACTTAGTTCAGATTTTAACCATAAATGATTGTTTAATTTTGCCAAATGTTTTTTAGTATTTATTAGAATTATAACATTATTTCCTGTCTTTAATTAACTGTATCATATTTATTGACTTACAATTATAGAGTCATCACTACATCCTCCTAATAAAAATCATAGGAGAATTGAATTTAGCAAAGCTATTTGGTCCAGAACTTTTCATTTTATGGAGATATTCAATTACTCTTCCAATTTAAATATTTATTATCACTTAAGTTTGCTTTTCTATTTTTCATGTTGGTAGTCTGAATTTATTGAAAAAATTATGTTTTTTCTAGATTCAAACAAGTGTTATTGGCACTATTATAGCTGTTGCCCCTCTCAGAGAGCTCGGCAAGCTACTGAGAGTACCCCACCCGCACGACAGAGCCTGATAAGATGTCCAACATGTATTCGATATGCCAAAACCAGTAAAAACAATGGATTCCATCCCCCTGGCCCTGAAAGAGCCCTAAATACAGCAGCACTAAGAAGGATGAGCGAGGAGAAGCTGATAAAATCTCAGGGCCGAACTATATTGCCAAAATGAAGAAAGACTAAAATGTCTGTCTGTACTTTCAATGCACATATGCTGGCATCAGAAGCTTATATCGAGGACCTGATAGTGCAAGCATGAAAGAGAAAATATGACATAATTGGTCTGACCAAGACAAAAAGGCATCGATCACATCATGCCATTTCTGACACCAGAGAAGAACTGCTCCTCAGAACATATGATGAAAGATGCATTGGTGGTGTCAGTGTCCTTGACAACACAAATATGGCCATAAGCATGGATTCATTTGAGTGCCTAACAAACCAAATTGGATGATTACACTTGAAGAGAAGTGGCTCACTGTCAAATGGAGGAGTTCTATAAAGAATATCACACCTTCTACAAGATCATAGTCGATGATTTTAAAGCCAAGATAGGATAGAGAAGATTGGCTGACGAACTCCACATTGGGACCCATGGTCAAGAACGGAACGATCAGGGTGAGAGACTATACTATTTCATTATGCCAACCAAGACCATTTATGGTAACTCACAGTTACAGAAGGCTGAATCAAAACGTAGGACATGGGAATCACCTGGTGGACAGTTCCACAATGAAATACCACATCATATTCAATTGACGGTTTTGCCTGACCTATGTCACTGTCATCCCAAATTTCCAAAAAAGGATCAGACCACTGTCTCCTAACTGAAAATTCTACTTCTTGGAATAGGGAGAAAGGGCTGCAAAGTTTAAGAAGAGAACTCCCAGAATGACCACCAACTGGGAGCTCTTTGACACCATTGGGGCAACATAGGAAGATGCCATCATTGACGACATTGACAAAGAATACAACCAACTGGTTCAGCACCTCTATGATTGTGCAAAGTATGCCGAGAGAGAAAGCCACAAAATGATGCCTGTCTTTAAAAATTCTTGAGCTCATTTGCAAACGTGTCAATGAGTGAGCCTCAGGCAACCGTAAGCTAATGTCCAAGCTCGAAAAGCAGTGCAGAGAAGTGATAAAGGAAGACCTCAAAGAGAGAAGAGCAGCAATACTGGCTGAAGCAGCAGAAACAGGAAAAAGCATTCACAAATCTGTCAGTACTTCGCTAACTCTAAGACCTAGATGACTGTCCTCCAATGTCTCCTGATGGATCTATCACATCTTCCAGAAAGATTATCTGGGACTTCAACACAGATCTCTTTGATGGCACATCATCTGCCCATATACCAAATTTCTCAGAATGGATATGTAGTTCCCAATGCTATCCCTCCTGAAATTCAACATGCCGTTATTTTGGTAAAGAAGTGAAGAGCACCCGGCCCAAACAAAGTCAGACCAAATACTTGAAGAATCTGTCGCCAGTACTCATCAATACACTGGCATGGCTCATCACATGCTACCTCTCTGAATGCAAGGTCCCATCCCAATGGAAAACTAGCAGAACAATCCTACTGCTGAAGAAGAGAGACACCCATGACATTGGCAACAATTGTCCGATCTGCCTGTTATCTGTCATCTACAAGCTGTTCACTTGACTCATTTTAAATAAGATTGGCAGAACATTAGATGAAGGACAACCATGCAATAAAGCTGGGTTCTGAAAAGGATTCAACATAATTTACCATATCCAATTGATATGTAGGGAGGTTTCTAGGGTGTTCAAGATGCCACTTGGTCTAACGTTCATTGATTTAAAGAAAGAGTTTGATTCTGTTGAGACTGAGGCAGTCATCGCAGCCCTAGCTGAACAGAGCATTCAAACTCAATACATCAAGATCCTTCATAAGCTGTATTATGGATTCGCCACCAGGATTTCACCATTTTACAAGAAAGTGATCATCGTTGTAAAAAGAGGGGTTTGACAGTGTGATACCATTTCACCAAAACTCTTAGGAGCCACACTTGAGAACGTCCTGTGACAATTAGAATGGGAAGGAATGGAAGTGAAGATAGATGGTTGGCTACTACCCCACCTCCACTTCACTGATAACATAATTCTAATAACACCGACCATTAGCCAAGTGGCACAAATGTTGGCTGACTTCAACTGTGAATGTGGAAATGTAGGTCTACAGCTGAATCTCAACAAAACAATGTTCATGAAAAATGAACTAGTTCCAAATGCTCAACAGAACAAACATCTCTGAATACAGCAGTTATGTGTACCTTGGTTGGCAACTCAAAATGATAAATGACCTAGCAACTGAGCTGTGCAGGAGGAAGAGAGCAGCATGGAACAACTTCAAGAGCATCAAAGAAATAGCTAAAAGGACAAAGAACCTCCGACTCTGGGCACATCTCTTCGACTCCACCATTCTCCCTGCATTAACATACGCCTCACACACCTGAGCCCTATGAAAGCAGGATGAGAATGCTACTTGGGTCTCCCAAAGAGGAATCCAAAGAGCTTTGCTTGCAATATCACAACTCACTCAAGTGAGAGAAGGAATTCAGATTTCCTATCTCCATTGACAATCAAAAATCAGGGACACTGACTTGTTTGCGAAGGTGTTGAAAATCAGATGGGTTGGTGATTTATTGCGACTTGGAGACGACTGCTGGACTAGAGCCATTACTGACTGACTCCCTTGGAGCATCAAAAGATCACGTGGCCGCCCACCTAAAAGATGGTCTGAATGAAAAGTTTAACCATCTTTTAGGTGGGCAGCCACCTAAAAGGGTGGACGGCACTTGACAGGGACAAATGGATATGTTACTGGCACCCACTGGATCAAATCGACAAATAACGGATGTCAAGTGAACAAGTGACAGCTCTAGTTCTATAGTATGTGCTGCAGTTTGTCCACTCTTTGTATGATATCATTTATTACAATTTTTACTCTAATGAATAATGGAAATTTTGTTAATTTTTATATCTTTACAAAGAAAATTTTCATTTATTCTTTTGTTTTTTAATCTCTATTATATTTATTTCAGAACTAACTTCTAATTTCATTTCTCCTGCCACTAATTTTTTTTACTAATCTTTAGTTCACTTGATCACTTGATCACTTGACCCCGTTATTCGTCAATTTGCTCAAGTGGGCACCAATAACGTTTCCTTTTTTTTCCCTGTCATGAGCCAGTGTAGCACAATGGAATCTGCTTGCTCCAGGAATACGAAGAGCCTCAAACCATTCATTCAGGGTCTTGAAGAAGAATTCTGGCCATCTTTTAGGTGGGCGGCCATCAATCTTTTGATGTGGGATCCAGTCAGTAACATTTCTAGTCCAGTGGTCATCTCCAAGTTGCATTACATCTCCAGCCCATCTGATTTTCAACACCTTGCAAGGGAGACGGTTTCCCTGACTCTCGAACATCGACGGAGGTCGAAACTCCGATTCCTTCTCTCACTTGAGTGAGGCGTGATATTCCAAGCATAGCTCTTTCAATTCCTCTTTGGGAGTCCTGAATAGGGTTCTCATCCTGCTTTTGTAGGGCTCATGTCTCTAAGGTATATGTTAATGCAGAGAGAATGGTGGAGTCGAAGAGATGTGCCCAGAGTCGTCCTTTTTAGCTATTTCTTTGTTGCTCTCGAAGATGTTCCACGCCACTCTCTTCCTCCTGCACAACTCAAGTGCTAGGTCTTGACCATTTCCCATCATCATTGTCCCATGTCCCATCCCCCCCCCACTCTATTTTTTTGCCTCCACTTTAACTCCTCTCTTACACACACACTCTCTCTCTCTCAATCTCTCTCTATCCCTTCTCTTATACATTGTGGTTGCAATACATAATTTAGAGGTTATCATGTACATTCATTTGCCTACATTCAATACTCAGTTCTAGGCTCATGATACCATTTCCAACAATTACTAGTACACTGTTCCTTTTTCTGTCTTACCTAACCTCTGACTCCTACACACTTGTAGCAGATTACACCCACTGACAAGATAGTCTGGTCCATGTTTTGCATGGCTTGAATATTGGTATCATACTATATTTTTATATACCATGATGCAGTCTTTCAATATCTGTTCTTTTCTGTCTGACTAATTTAACTGAGCATGATACTCTCCATGTCAATCCACTTATAAGCAATTTTAATAATTTAATTTTTCCAAACAGCTGCATAGTATTCTATTGTGTACAGAACATATTTTTTTTATCCAGTTGCCTGTTCTTGGTTGGACACTCTGGTTGTTCCAGATTCTGGCTATTGTGAATGGTGCTGCTATGAACATAGAAGTGCAGATAATATTTCTGGTGTGTTTTTGGCCTCCCAGGGAATATTCCTAGAAGTGGTGTGGGTGGAACAACTGGGAGCTCAATTTCTACATTTTGGAGGAATGTCCATATTGTTTTTCAAAAGGGCTCTACCAGTCCACATTCCTACCAACAATGGATGAGAGTCCCTTTCTTCCCACATCCATGTCAGCACTTGTTGTTCTTGCTCTTTTGAATACATGCCAGTCTCTGTGGTGTGAAATTATATCTCATCCTTGTGATGATTAGAAATGGTGAGCATTTTTTCACATGTCTTTTGGCCATTCGAAATGCACAAAAGTCTGATCAAAATGGATTAAAGAGCTCATTATCAGACCTGAAAGAAATTGGGAAGAACCTTATGCAAAATTCAGTATTCTATAAAAATACCACGTGGCCACAAAGCAGCCGCACGCCAAGGAACATGTGGGTCTGGCGTGGGTTGATCTCTCTCTTCCAGGACAACTGGCATGGAGGTGGAGGAAGTCCAGCCAGCATGGTCTCTCCCCGCTCATGAGAGAAAACCCTTGGAGCAATGTTGGACTCGGCCAGGGGATGGCCAAGCCCCTTACCGGAAGGTCAGCTACATGGGTTGCTTCCATATGGTGCCGGCCAAGCAGCTCAGCTGTGGGTCTGAAGTGAATGGGTCTGGATCTCTTCCGGGATTGCAAATTAGCTGAGTCTGGCGTGGGTGGGTCTCTCTCTTCCAGGGCAACTGACATGGAGGTGGAGGAATGGGCAGGGCCCTTTCACATTTATACATAGTAAACAGTTAGAGACATGTTTTAACTGATACTAGTAAACCTGGCAAGAAGCCAGAGCAAACCACACATCATGTCATTCTCAACATCCAGACTCAATAGTTCCTCAGAGCTCCATCCGAGAGAAAACCTGATCTACCCCCTTTAAGTTTCATCAGTAAATGCTCAGGTTGAGAGACTTCCACTGAGACTATACCACCTACATGGTAAAGCCTGGCAAGCTACCGTGTTTTATTTACTTTTTATGCCAAAGACTAGTAACTATTATGGATCTCAGCTCCGTAACTTGAAAACGGTTTCAGGCTCCTCCTGTCCCTGTAGCAAGTAGATGCCCTTGTGTTGAACTTGCTTGTGACAGGACTAATGGAGATGTTACTAGTGCCCACTCGAGCAAATCGATGAACAATGGTAAGACAGTTATACAGTGATCAGACCTGAATCCATAAAGTATATAGAAGAAAATATAGGAAGAATCCTCCATAACATTAAAGTTAAAGGCATCTTCAAAGATGAAACACCACTAACAAAGCAATTGGAAGCAAAGACAAACATACGGGACTACATAAACTAAAAAGCTTCTTCACCTCATAAGTAATGGTGACCAAACTACAAAGACAGTCCACAGAGTGGGAAAGAATATCCACCCAACACCTATCTGATAAGGGATTAATATCCATTATATATCAGGCACTGGTAGAACTTTACAAGAAAACAGCCAACCCCATCACAAAATGGGGAGAAGAAATGAATAAAGTGTACTTTTTTAAATGCGAAGTTTCTTTTGGGGAGTAAAATACTTAATATTCTACTAGGTACATTTGATTTACTTCATCATATAATTAGTTAATTTGAATTAGTCGTGAGGTGTTGAAAATCTGGGCAATTATTGTCTCATTTTCCTTTTATCCTTACTTTAAACACCATGGTTTACAAAGTTGGTCATGATGCATTTGTTAGAGGAATTCAATGTCCCAACCCCAATTCAACCACCACTGCAAACATCCTTCTATTATTGCCCCCATCTTCCCAATGATCCCTCAAGTTTTCTCCCATTGAAGACCCAAAATAATTGATTTAATATTACTTGTTACCACTAAATGGCTAGTGGACTTATAAAAACACACTTCATTAAAAGAAAATGTGTGAAAATTGTACCTCACCTGGGGACATTAAGTCCTTGTCTGAGGTTTACTAAACTGTTTTTGCTAGTTGAAACATTTGTATTAATGTTTTTATTAATCAAGTTTTGTTAGCTTCTAAATTACATTTCCATAGAATCTGGTGTGCTTCTACTAGGTTGTTAGTATTTTAGAATATTGGAGATGAAGCTCCAGAAACTCTAGAATATTTAATGGGGCAGTGAGGTTACCAGGTGACAGTAGTAAATTGTGGGTGTGACTTCATGAGCTTTTGGTGGGGAGACTTCACCTACTCTATGAGAATGCCCAAGTTTTCAGGCAAGAAAACTTGGTGGACCTGAAATTTTTGAGAGTTTGGCATCACTGTGGAGCTCAGTTAGGAGGTGGAGTATAGCCTCCTGCATGGCAGCAGCTGTTGAGGAGTGAGTTTAATTGCTGGCTCATCCGCAGGATGGTTGGCTTGCCCCACTCCCAAGGTTAACACTAGATCTCCACTTGGGACTAGTGTATCCAAGAAATTTTGCAGCAAGTATCAGAAAAACTTTGATCTCTTTTGAGATTTCATCCTCAATCTGAAGTAAGGACAATATGTATGCTTACATGGGAAAGGTGGTGAAATCTATTGTCTTTCTACTTTATCCTTCAAAATTTTATTTGTAAAAGCAGTGAGTGATAAAAATATTTATAGTTAGGATATTGTCCTAGTTTCAATGTACTTTTTTATATCTTTATAATAACTGACCATATCACTATGTTCCTTCATTTATAACATTCGTATATTAATTATACTATATTTTTTGTTATATTGAGGCCTTAGTTATGTAATTTCTTTAACTATCCTTATTACCTTATAGCTGAAAATCCATAATATATGCATTGGGGTAATTGCACTTTTTAAAATATTTTATTATGCCACCATGAGATATAAATTACAGAGATGTTCATGTTTTGGTTTTGGTCATACAGTGTTCTAGCACCCATCCCTAAACCAGTGCCCATTTCACACCACCAATGTCCCTGATTCCCTCCCCCAACCCCTAGCCTGCCTTCTATGGCAGTTTTTTTATCTCTTTTCTCTCTTTTTTCTTTCTTTCTCTTTCTCTCTTCCTCCTCTTACACTTTGTGTATTGCAATCATGTACATCTTTACCTGTATTTGATGCTCAGTTCTAAGTTGGTATTAGCACTTTCGACAATTATTAGCACACTGTTCCCTTCTCTGTTTTACCTAAACTCTGACTCCCACAAGTTTAGGTAATTTCCAACTTTGACAAGACCTCCTGATCCATGTTTTGCCTGACCTAGGATATTGGTATCATAATATCATGTCATGCAAATAAATGCAGTCATTCTATATCTGTCTTTTTCCTTCTGGCTAATTATACTCAACATGATCCTCTCCATGTCCATCCATTTATAGGTGAATTTCATAATTTCATGTTTTCTAACAGCTGCATAATATTCCATTGTGTAGATGAACCAAAGTTTCTTTATCTAGTCATCAATTCTCGGGCACTCTGGTTGTTTCCAGATTCTGGCTATTGTGAATAGTGCTGCTATGAACATAAACGTGGGGATGGTGTTTCTGCTGTGTGTTTTTGGCTTCCCAGGGTCTATTCCCAGGAGTGGTGTGGCTGGATCAAATGGGAGCTCAATTTCTAGTCTTTGGAGGAATTTCCATATTGTTTTCCAAAAAGGCTGTACTAGTCGGTATTTCCACCAAAAATGGATGAGTGTTTCCTTTCTCCCTGCATCCACACCAGCACTTAGTGTTCTTACTTTTTTGGATATGCACCAGTCTCTGTGGTGTGAGATGACATCTCATTGTTATTTTGATTTGCATCTCTCTAATGATTAGTGATGATGAGCATTTTTTCATATGTCTTTTGACCATTTGAATTTCCTTCTTGTGGAAATTTCTGTTCATTTCTTCTCCCCAGTTTTTGATGGGGTTGGGTTTTTTTCTTGTAAAGTTCTACCAGTGCCTGACATATCCTGGATATTAACCCCTTATCAGATGGGTACTGGGTGAATATTCTTTCTGTGGACTGTCTTTATATCTTGGTCACTTTTTTCTTTTGAGGTGAAGAAGCTTTTTAGTTTCATGTAGTCCCATATGTTTATCTTTACTTCCAGTTGCTTTGTTAGTGGTGTTTCATCTTTGAAGATGCCTTTAGTTTCAATGCCATGGAGGGTTTTTCCTATATTTTCTTCAATGCACCTTATGGATTCAGGTCTGATATTGAGATCTTTAATCCATTATTGATATGATATTTGTGCATGGTGTTATATAGAGGTCCAAATTCATTTTTTACATGTAGCTGCCCAGTTTTCCCAGCAACACTTGTTGAAGAGGCTTTCCTTGCTCCATTTCATACTTTTTTCTCCTTTGTTTAATATTAAATAATGTTGTATTTGACGCTGTGTGTCAGTATACTCAACTCTATTCCATAGGTCCATAGGTCTGCTTTTATTTTTTTTTTAATATTTTATTATACCATTGTTAGATACACAATTACAAAGATGTTCTGTTAGAGTTTTGGTCATACAGTGTTCCAGCACCCATCCTTCCACCAGTGTCCATTTCCCACCACCAATGTCCCTAATTCCCTCCCCACCCCCCAGCCTGCCTTTACGGCAGGTTCTTTATCTCTTTTTTTTAAATTTATTATACCACTATGAATATACAATTACAAAGATGTTCATGTTTGGGTTTCAGTCATACACTGTTCCAGCACCCATCTCTCCACCAGTGCCCATTTCCCAACACCAATATCCCCTGAATCCCCCTCTCCCCAGCCTGCATCCATGTCAGGCACTTTGCCTTTCTCTCTTTCTCCTCTCCTTTCTCTCTCTCTCTCTCTCTCTCTCTCTCTCTCTCTCTCTCCCTGTCTCTCTCCTTTCTCTTACACATTGTAGCTTGCAATGCATACATTTAGAGTTTATCATGTATATCCTTTAGCCTTCATTCAATGCTCAGGTCTAGGCTGGTTTTATCATTTCCAATAATGATTAGTACACTGTTCCTTTCTCTGTCTTACCTAACCTCTGACTCCCACACACTTGCAGTAGATTCCACCACCCACTGAATAGACATCCTGATCCATGTTTTGTTTGGCCTTGGATATTGGTATCATACTATTTTTTCTTATATCCCACAAATAATAATAGTCATTCTATATATGTCCTTTACCCTCTGGCTCATTTCACTCAGCATGATCTTCTACATGTCCATCCACTTATAGGCAAATTTCATAACATCATTGTTCCTAACAGCTGCATAGTACTGCATTGTATAGATGTATCACAGTTTCTTTATCCAGTCGTCTGCTCTCAGGCACTCTGGTTGTTTCCAGATTCTGGTTATTGTGAATAATGCTGCTATGAACATAGAAGTGCAGATGGTGTTTCTGCTGTGTGTTTTTGGCTGCCCAGGGTATATTCCCAGGAGTGGCATGGCTGGGTCAAATGGGAGCTCAATTTCTAGTTTTTGGAGGAATGTCCATATTGTTTTCCAAAAAGGCTGTACCAGTTGACATTCTCACCAACAATGGATGAGAGTCCCTTTTGCCCTGCATCCACGCCAGCACTTGTTGTTCTTATGGATATGTGCCAGTCTCTGTGGTATGAGATATCTCATTGTTGTTTTATTTTCTTTTTTGGGTTACACCCGACAATGCTCAGGGGTTACTGGCTCTTCGCTTCAGGAATTACTCCTGGAGGTGCTGGGGAACATATGGGATGCCAGGAATCAAACCCTGCCAGGAATCAAACCCCAGCCAACCGGCTGTATACAAGGCAAACACCCTACCCACTGCGCTATCACTTTGGCCCCCTCATTGTTGTTGTTTATTTTTTAGTGATTAAACATGTATTTATTTTAGTTCAGTTAAAACATACATTGTTTCATTGAAGCGGTGTAGCACTTTGCCAACAAATCATACTGAATTGTTTGCAGCACCCATCCCGCCACCAGTGCCCATCTCCCACCACCAACGTCCACGGTTCCCTCCCCCCCCCCAGCCCTGCTCCATGGCAGGTTCTTGATTTCTTTCCATTTCTCTCTCTTTCTCTTTTCCTTCCCCTCCAGACTATGGATTACAGAACATACATCAAAGGGTTGTCATGTGTATCCTTCTGCCTCTATTTAATGTTCAGTTCTAGTTTGGTATCAGTACCCTCAACAATTGTTAGCACACTGTTCCATTTCTGTCTTACCCAGCCTCTGAATCCCACACGTTTGTGATAATTTCCACCTTTGACAGGACCTCCTGATATATGTTTCACTTGATCTTGGATATTGGTATCATAATATGTACCTATATATTTATGTTATGCAGATTTTGGTACATCTACACAATGGAATACTATGCAGCTGTTAGGAAAAATGAAGTTATAAAATTTGCCTACAAATGGATGGACATGGAGAAGATTATGTTGAGAAATTAGCCAGAAGGAGAGAGACAGGTACAGAATGACTGCATAGGTCTGCTTTTATTCCAATACCACACTGTTTTAATTACTACTGCATTGTAGTAGAGTTTAAAGTTCGGAAAGGTGATGCCTACCATTTTCTTTTTCCCAAGGATTGCTTTAGCTATCCATGGATGTTCATTATTCCATTCAAATTTCAGGAGTGTTTGGTCAATTTCTTTGAAGAATGTCATGGGTATTCTTATAGGGACCACATTGAATTTATATGAAGCTCTAGAGAGTGGTAATTGCATTTTTATTATCATTTTATTATAAGTTTTTCTTCTTATCTTTTAAGTTTAATATATGTTTGTTGGAAGCAAAAATGAGAGGCAAGCAATAGCATAGCAGATAGGGTGATGGCTTTGCAAGCAGTTCAGTTCTCAGCCCCCACTCCAACTTGTCCACTAGGCATTCCAGGAGTAATTCCTGAGTACAGAGCCAGGAGCAAGTCCTAGGCACTGTCATATTTGATCCAAAAGCAAAGGAACAAAAACAAAAACAAAAGAAAGTTAAAATGAGTTTCCTGTAAACAGAATAAAAGTTGAATTTTGGTTTTGCTTTGTTTTTATCTATTCTACTCTAAGCCTTTTAATTGGTAAATTTCCTTTTTTAACATTTAGGTAGCTACTGACATATATGTACATACAGCTATATTATTGCTATTTTAAGGTATTTCTTATTATTTTACTTATTGTACTTTTTTTCTCATAGTCTTGTACTTTAACATTGTTCTTCTGTTATATTTGTGTTACTTTTCTAGTCTCTTGTGCTTTTGGATTGGTTTGTTTTAGAGTTGTTCTGAAATTGATGTAAAGTTCCATATGTATGGTCTATTGAGCAATCTGACCTCACATTCATTTTAGTGGGCCTTACTTTCATTCTATTTCTGTTGAGGAAATGCTGGGGTCCCCCAACAGTATCAGGCCAGAAGTTCTCTTCTACCTCTGAGGCCACCAGGGAACAGATGAAAACTCACGAGTCCAGTGCAGTTCCAGAAAGGCTTTTTTAATAGTACAAAAGCTCTACCACTGCAATCCAATATAATGAAAGAACTCTAGCTGTGGTCAGAAGTTAGACCATACACAAGAGCCTATGTCTCCTACCAAAGAGGATCCCACCAGAGAGAGAGAGAGAGTTCCACCAAAGTGGATACCACCAGAGAGGAATCCTACCAAAGAGGGTCCTATCAGAAAGGAGTCCCACCAAAGTGAGAGCAGTACCTCAAATCAGTCCCCTTATACACACAAAAGTAATCCTAACTTCAGGAAGGGTCCTGTCAACAATGAATTCTAAACAGCTCCTAGGTCTAGGTACTAGAAGAATGTAGAAGGGTGGTGCCACCCCTACTACAGGTATAAACAAAGGATTCAGCCAACGACTAATCCCCTCTTCATCCCTTCTTCATCCTTATTAGGACTAATCCCTAATACATAAGAGGTTATCTCTTATGTAAAACACTGGAGAGAGAGAGGGCGCTGGTACAAGGTAATACATCTTAATTTCATGGGCTTCATGTAATCTAGATGGTACCTACAAGGTCTTTCTTACTGCAACAGGGTGATTCTGAGTATTTTGTTTTCTGTATACTGAAAGGGTCATGCTTGCCTGCTTGAGGGCAAACTAGTATGATCCTTCCTATCTTAAACAATAGTCTCAAAGTAGCCATGGTGGTAGTCTCCTGGTCCCAGTGACCAGGAGAGGAGCTGTGGCCAATCTAGATAACATAAAAGTCATAGTAGATATAGAATGATAATTCATTAATTACTCATTCAGAGTCAAGGTGACTTCTGTAACTGTCACACCTTCCATCAGTATTTAAACAGAAGAGAGATCTCATTAACATGAACCCTGGTTTAAGCATATGTAAATAGATTAAACTGTGAGTAAATAGAGTAAATAGATTAAACAGCAAAGTTCCCAAGCTGGTTAGGCCTGTCATCCAACATAGAGGACTCTGAGTTGTAAATAGATTAAGCTGTAAGTGGATAAAACAGCAAAGCTCCAAAGCTAGCTAGGCCTGTAATCCGCATCTTTCCATTCACTATTACACTACATTACATCATTTTTTGTATCTTATTACTCCTAAGTAAAATTTGTTTCATTTGATAGTCCATTTAATATTTTTTTCAGTAGTTACTATAAAGTAGATCAGTAAAAACATCTATACTTTCTTCTTCCCTAAGTCATATTTTGGTATGGGAGTGTATTTCAGTTGTATATGTTTTCCTCTTTTTCAGAACTTTGAATCTCTCATATTAATTCTCTCTTTTCTGAAAATAATTTGCTTTGTAAAAGTTTATATACATTCTCCCACAACTCTTATTCTCTTATTGCATTTTTTCAAAAAATCCATGCTTACAGATTAGAAGAATCATTTTTGTCAAAATGATTATCTTACCCAAACTACTATAGAGATTCAATGCAGTCCCTATCCAAATTTAGACAACATTCTTCAAGAACTTAGAACAGTCAATTATAAAATTTGTGTGGAATCATAAAAGATGCCGAATAGACAAAATAATACTAAAAACAGTAAACTGGGAGGTATCTCTGTGCCTAAATTCAATCTATACTATAAAATCATAAAATCAGCATAGTACTGGAATAAAGGATATGTCAATAAAATATTCAAGGATAACTCCATATATATATATATATATATACACACAGTCATCTAATTTTTGAAAAGAAGATGTGAGTATGAACTAGAATAGACAGCTTTGCAACAAATGGAGTTGGGAGAATTGGATAAGCATGTATAAGAAATTAAATTTGGATAAATATCACACATCTTTCAGAAATGTCAACTCAAAGTGGATCAAAGACCCTGAGATCAGACCTGAATTTATAAAACACGTTGAGGAAAATATAGGCAGAACACTCTACGACCTAGACATCAAAGAAATCTTCAAAAATACGATGCCATTAGCAAAGGCTACAGAATAAAAAATAAACAAATGGGACTGCATCAAACTTCAGTGTGCCCAAAGTTTCTATATGCCCAAAAAAGCATGGTCTGTCATTAAATACAGCTTAGTAGGAGAAAATATTCACACTCGAAACATCAGATATATGGCTGATATCCAGGATCTATAAAGTACTCACAAAGATCAACAACAACCATAAATAAAATTTTAAAGTCTCAGCAAACAATAGGGAGAGGAAATTAACAGGCATGTCTCTGAGGAAGACCAACAGATGGTCAACAGGCACAAGAAAAATTACTCAACATCACATTATTAGAGAAATCCAAATCAAGATTTCTTGATTTGAATGAGATACACCAGCAAGAATGTCACATATCAAAAACACCGGGAACAATTTCTGTTGGTCAAGATGTAGTAAAAAAGGAACACTTATCATGTTTTTGTCCAAACCCTATGGGAAACAGTACAGAGGGTACTCAGAAAACTCAGAATCAAGCTCTTATATGACCAAGAAAATCCACTTTTGTGTATCCCCCAGGACAGAAATGTTTATTCAAAAGAACATATGCACACACCATTATTCATGGCAGCACTCAGCATAATAGCTAAAATTTGGAATCAACCTGATGTCCAACAACAGACAAGTGGATCATGAAGATGTGGTTTATATACACAATGGAATACCACACAGCCATTAGGAATGATGAAGTCATGGAATTTGCAGCCACATGAATGGAACTTGAAGACATCATGTTAAATGAAGTAAGCCAAAAGAAGGATAAACACAAGATACACTTATATTTGTATTTGTGACTGATGAGGGAATGCCGTGTCTTAAAAGGGGAGTGTCCTGATCAACTTTGGTCCCAGAATATAAAGAGAAAATTAATGGAGGGAAGGGTAATGAGATAAATGAGAAGCAATAGGGGAAAGGTTGGGAGGTCAAGGTACAAATGTGGTGTCAAGGAATGACAGAGACGAATATCCAAACGACAGAGTCAACAACACTGAAATCAAGAGAGGCAAACTTTCACAATTGAACTTAAGGTGCCTGTCGAGAATGCAATCTGGATGCCGGTAGGAGTATGGCATAGGCAAGGAAACCTGGGAACATTGGTGGAAGGAAGTTAACACTGGTGAGAGCATCAGTACAACAATATGTCTTAAACTCAACTATGAATAACTTGGTAAATCATGATGCTTTAATAAAAATAAAAATTTTTAGAATATAGAAATATTTAAAAAGTTTGAACTTATAAAGATTCCCTTATATGGACTCTATTTTTCCCCAATACGCTTACTGTATTATTTTTAATATTTTATTATAGTAACATGAGATATAAAATTACAAAGATGTTCATGTTTGGGTTTTGGTCATACATTGTTTCAGCACCCATCCCTCCACTAGTGCCCATTTCCCACCACCAATGTCCCCAATTCCCTCCCCTCTACTCTACACTGCCTCTATGAAAGTTCTTTATATCTTCTCTCTCTCTCTCTCTCTCTCTCTCTCTCTCTCTCTCTTCCTTCTCTTACACACTATGGATTGCGATACAAACATTTAGAGGTTATCATATATCTTTTGGCCTGTATTCAATACTCAGTTCTAGGCTGGTATTATAACTTACAATTGTTAGCACACTGTTCCCTTCTCTGTCCCACCCAACCTCCCTTAGACTCCCAGATGCTTGTAGTAGATTCCACTTTTGAAAAGACCTCCTGGGGCCAGAGTGATAGCACAGCAGGTAGGGTATTTGCCTTGCAAACAGCCGACCCTGAGGCCCTGATTCAATCTCCAACATCCCATATGGTCCCCAAGCACTGCTAGGAGTAATTCCTGAGTGCAGAGCCAGGAGTAACCCCTGAGCATTGCCAGACATTACTGACCCAAAAGGCAAAAAAAAAAAAAAGAGAGAAAGAAAGAAAGAAAAGAAAGAAGAGACCTCCTTATCCATGTTTTGTCAGACTTTGGATATTGGTATCATAATATGTATATATTATTATATATATATATATATATATATATATATTATTATATATATATAAGCAGTTTGAGGCTCTTTGTAATCCTGAAGCAACCAGATGCCATTGGGCTACACTGACACATGATAGGGTTAAATGGAAATATTACTGGTGCCTACTCAAGCAAATCGATGAATAACAGGATGTCTAGTGACCAAGTGATATATCACTGTATCACTGTCTTCCCGTTCATCATCGATTTGCTCGAGCGGCACCAGTAACATCTCCATATGTCCTGTCTCATGCAAGTAGAGCCCAAGAGCACCTGCTTGCTCCAGGAACATAAAGAGCCTCAAACCATTCTATCAGGTCATGGGAATGAGGTCTATAATTGCTACTGGTATTTGGCATATCAAATACGACACGGGTAGCTTGCCAGACTCTGCCGTGTGGGTAGCATACTCTTGTAGTCATCTCTAAATCCAGCATTTATTGATGAACCACGCAAGCCGGACTGTGATAGCTCTTCTGCTGGGTGGAGTTCTGACAAGGAGGAAGTCTGGATGTGGAAAACTGAGGCCCTCATGGAGTGAGGGGTTGTCTGGCTTATTGCAAGGCTCTGCTGGGGTGGCAGGCCAGGGCTAGAACCCGCCATTCCTCATGGGCACCTCAGTGAGAGGCTGGGCACAGGGAGAGCCAGTAGCAGCTCTGCCCCATGTCTGTGAGTCTATATACATATACAGATAGATAGATAGATAGATAGATAGATAGATAGATAGATAGATAGATAGATAGATAGATAGATAGATAGATAGATAGATAGATAGATAGATAGATAGATAGATAGATAGATAGATAGATAGATAGAGATAGATAGATAGATAGATAGATAGATAGATAGATAGATAGATAGATAGATAGAAGATAGATAGATAGAGAGAGAGAGAGAGAGTAATGGTTTGAGGCTCTTTATGTTCCTGGAGCAAGCAGGTGCCCTTGGGCTCTACTATCATGAGACAGGACATATGGAGATGTTACAGGTGCCCGCTCGAGCAAATTGATGATGAACAGGAAGACAGTGATACATCGATAGTGATATTTATATATATACACATATATAAGTGTATATATATAAATATATATTATCTATATATTTATGATATTTATATTATCTATATATTTATGATATATATTTATGATATATTATCTATATATTTATGATATTTATATCTATGTATTTATGTCATGCAAATAAATGCAAATATATCTGTCTCTTTCCTTCTGGCTAATTTCACTCCAACATGATCCTTTCCATGTCCAACCATTTATAGACAAATTTCATAACTTCATTTTTTTCTAACAACTGCATAGTATTCCATTGTGTAGATGTTCCACAGTTTCTTTATCCAGCCATCAATTCCTCGGGCACTCTGGTTGTTTCCAGATTCTGGCTATTGTGAATAGTGCTGCTCTGAACATAAACGTGGGGATGGTGTTTCTGCTATGTGTTTCAGCTATGTGTTTTTGGCTTCCCAGGGTATATTGCCAGGAGTGGTATGACTGGATCAAATGGAAGTTCAATTTCTAGTCTTTGGAGGAGTGTCCATATTGTTTTCCAGAAAAGCTGTATTAGTCAATATTCCCACCAAAAAAATGGATGAGAGTCCCCTTTTCCCTGCATCCACGCCAGCACTTGTTGTTCTTGCTCTTCTGGATATGTGTCAATCTCTGTGGTGTGAGATGATATCTCAGTGTGGGATGATATCTCATTGTTGTTTTGATTTGCATCTCTCTGATGACCAATGATAAGGAGCATTTTTTCATATATCTTTTGGCCATTCAAATTTCCTCCCTTGTTGAAGTTTCTGTTCATTTCTTCTCCCCGTTTTTGATGGGGTTGAATGTTTTCTAATTGTATTGTTTTTCAAAAATGTAATACTTTATGTCTTAATGTTTTGTATATTTGTGCTTGTTTTTTCATTGATAATTTTTGACTCTTACATTTGGATGTTTTATTTCTTCTGGAAAAAGTTACCAGTCATTATTTCTTCCAACAGAGTTTTACCCACTCAGTTTTAATCCTACATTTTGAACAATTATTATTGTGGTTGAGGTTCATCTTGATATAGTCACATGGTTTTCACATGTATCTAGGCTATTCTGTTAGAATTCTTTCCATTTGAATACTTTCTGACTCATTAACTGCAATAGTTACTTCTTATTTTCCTTTTAGTCCTCTTTAAAATAGTTTAGCTCGTACTTTACATTTTTAATTTCAGTTTTTATGGTTTTTTAACCATTTTCTGTTCTAATTATCAATATCTCTTTATTAATAGTATTTAATTGTCTAATGTAAATTGCTTTTCTTATTTTATCTTATTTGTTTTATCATTACTTTAAACTCTTAAGTCACTAATTATATTAAATTTGAACTTTCCCCTAGGTTTTTGTTTTCTCTTGTATTTGGCAAATTCCTCAAATTCCTCTCCTCTCTCTCTCCTATCTTTTTCTATCTATCTCAGATTATATATTAACTTCTGGGTGTTCAATTGACCAGCTATCTTTTCTTAACATACTTGCTGTGTAGGCTTTATACCAGGCTTGTGGCTATGGGATATAATCTGAAATTATTTACCTGAGATAGCGTGGCATCTATTGCTTTGTAAATTGACACTTCTGTAACTATTTACAGGCTTGGAGATCTAGTGCCAACACAGAGTAGACATGCAGAGAGCACATAGCAAAAGGGTTGTTATTTGAATATTACCATGAATTCAAGAATCTCCTAAGGTCTATTAGTTTGGATGAGGGGTGCAAGATCAATCTTCAATTAACCTCTTCTGTTAATTGGTTTCAAGACTATGTTCTAAGCCACTCAAGCTATCACTTAGCCTTCAATAGGGTTAATTACAGCATCCAAATTCAAATATCACAGTGGTACTAACAAGCGGACAAAATCAAGAAACTAAAGAGTAGAACTGTAGTTAGCACAGTTCCATAAAGAGATAGGCAGATGTAGGTAAAACGCTCTCAAAATTTATATGCCTTCAATAAAAATTTGATTTCTCTTCTAATTAATGCCCAATTGATGCTCATCTCTATTAGCAGGCTTTACAACTGGTAAATACAATCCCAGGTTCTCTTATAAAAAGGCCATTGGCAGTGCATATCCAATTCTCAACAAGTAGTCATCATCCTTCCACACTATCCCAGGTTAAAATTCTATTTCCCTTATACTTCAGCATCACAAGCTGAATTTATTTGCCCCCACTCCCAAAGAAATACTGCATCAGCAACTACTGGAACCTTCAAGTGGCTCCAGACAACCCCTGGGAGATTAGGTGTTGCATTCACAATTACTTGCATATTTTTCTCCCCTATCACCTCAGAATTTTCGCTATCCTGTCTTCCCCATTCTTCTGGAAGAAAGTCTCCATATTTTTCACCTGGCACTGCACATTCCCTTTGGTGATACTATTCCTCAGTATGAGTACTCAATAGGAGTGTAAGCACTAGTTTCAAAAGCAGCTCTATGGCCCATAGCCTGCCATCTTTTCAAGTCAATACATGCCCACCACGCAATATATTAGTTGTTATCCTTTTTTTTTTTTTTTTTTTTTTTTGGGTCACACCTGGCAATGCTCAAGGGTTACTCCTGGCTCTGTACACAGAAATTACTCCCGGCGGTGCTCAGGGGACCATTTGGGATGCTGGAGATTGAACCGGGTTGGCCTCATGCAAGGCAAATGCCCTACCAGCGGCGCTATCACTCTGGCCCCAAGTTTGTTATCCTTAACCTCTCTGATATATTCCATCGCTTCTTCTCTGAGGACATGCTTTTCTGACCATCTTGTTCATTTGCAATGTAGTTATTTCTCCAATTTTATCATTTAGCAGAAAAGTCAGGGAAGAAGAGAATCAGATACTTTAATGTGTACCATCTTACCAGAATTATTGATTCTATGAGCATTTTACCAAAATTAATTTTTATAAACCAGGAACAATGATAGGTTATGTACAGTTAATTAATGCCCATCTCTTTGACCAGCAATCCTACCTCTAGATATGCATACAAATGAAATTATTAAATAGCCACAAAAAATAATATACGTTTACAGTTGATAAAAATTATAAGGACAATTCAATTAAGTGAGAATGAAAAAAAAACTGTTGTACATTCATTCATAGGAGTACCACTCAGAAAAAAATATATAATACAATCATGAACTAAAATGAATAAGTTTAGCAATCCATTCTTAGCCAAAAAAGAATTGGCTAAAAATTCTTTTTGGAATATTCCAGAATATTCACAAAAAGCACATTATTTCACTTATATGAAAGTCAATTTTAGCCTAAATTAAATCCCCAGTTTAAACATCTACAATCACAGGTGGTTGCTTCTGGGAAAATGAGAGCACTTACCAGACAAGGATGTGAGTTCACTTGCTGAAATAAAGTCAATGTTATATAACAATTTGCAGACATTTGTCAGAAGTCATCAAATTGTCCACTTAAAGTGCGTTTTATTATAGATTAATGCACCTCAAAATAGAATAAGTGATGCTGTTTTAAAGATTTTTGTATGTACATCATGCAAAAATCAAAGCAAGTATGTCTTCTCTTATGTGCCTTCTTGTATCACTGTTTATGAACTTAAGTGATTCTAACAACTAAGTGAGCATATTTAATTCTACAACTGTGCATCATTTTCCTAACTGGTCTATTTTCCAGAAGGCAAGTGCTTGTCTTTTTTAAAATTTAAATTGTTTGTAATACAGCACATAAATTGCCATTAAACAAGTCAGTGCAGTGAGAAGCTCTGAAAGGAACAGGTGGGATCACTTCCCATTTTTTTCTTATGACTTTGAGAATAAATCTCCCCCAATGACACCTTTCTCCTTCAAACACTTCAGTTGTATATTTTATAACTTTTTACATATGTCATTTCTACATGACAGTCACAGCTCCCACCTGGAGTTTTGCAACACTGTCCGCGATGTTACCTTTTTTTTTTAGAATATGCATGTTTTATTCTGAATAATTTTGCATAATAAAAATGAAAGTACAAAATAATTAACACAAAATATTTTAACAAGCTGAAATAAATCATGAAGAAAAAAAAAGGAAAAATGAAATGCAACCCATGGCAGAGACTCAAAGTCTAATAGAAGAATAAAACATCTTTCTAGTTTCACTAATGGAAAGAGTTGAAGGTCAGAATCCAAATGCTAATATCAGGAATTCAAAATAATCTACTATATACTACCAAGTCAATTAATAATTGATGGTAAGGCTAGCCAGATCCCACAAGTGAATTATAAAATATTGTGCAAAAGATTTAATGGTCACAGAGATTATAACTAGCAAGCTAAGAAAAACTTGGAGACTTCGGATGTAGGCAGGCAGACAGGAGGGGGCCCTGCATGACAATGAACTGTCCCACTAGGCTATCATCTTTTGGAACCAGGAATGAAGACCTGATAAGTCCCATTAACCAACAATGAACCCTAAGGGAAACTGGATCCACGTTCTTCTGCCCAGCCCTTAACCCCCCCATCAATTTTTGATGGCCCAGCAGAAAATTCTGGAATATTCCAATCCAAGAAGATAAAAGTCCCCTTTGGAAATCAGTCGGGGCTTGCTCTCCGCCTTTGGAGCAACCAGTGTTCTCCCTTGAGTGCATTATTCTCTGTTACTCTCTCTCTCTCTCTCTCTCTCTCTCTCTCTCTCTCTCTCTCTCTCTCTCTCTCTCTCTCTCTCTCTCTCTCTCTCTCCTCTCCTCCTTCCTCGTCCTAAAACCTCCTTAATAAAATCTGTTATACTTTACTGTTCATCTACTCCTGAATTTTTTTTTTCCTGTGAGGAAGACAAGAACCCTGAGGCAACCATGGGTAAGGCATAGGACTGACTTTCCTTTCCTGCAAAGAGCAATTCCTCACTCAAGCCTGAGTCCTTGGCTCCCCAGAAATCTCGGGTGGTGGAGATCAACTCCCATGCCTAGAGATCAAGTGGACATCAGGTATGGCTTGATGGCTACCCTTGTGGGGCTGGTGGGGCCCAGGCCCATGCCATGCAGAGGCTCATCTCAGACTTAATCAGTCCGTAGCCTGCCCTGCGGGTCCGAGCGACAGAGGCGGCTGGGGATAAAGCTACCATCTCTCTCCCCTTCCTGCCTCACATAAGCCACCCATGGGACCCACCTACATCATTTTGAGGGAAAATATTACATATTCATTGATGATTTTGTTCATTCTAACAAGTATTTGTTCACATATTATGCACTAAATAATCTCAATATTGCAAACCATACAAAAGCCTCAAATTTCAATGTGAGGTAGGATGGAGGGGAGGAAAATAAGGCAGAATAAAAAGGAAAATAAAAATTTTAATAAGGTAGTCACAAAAAAATAACATACTAGACAGGTAAGTTTTGAATAAGGACCTTCTTAAGAGATAATAAGAGCTACATAAGGCAATGCCTGAAAAAACAGTCCTGAAAGCAAGAAAAGCAACCTAGGAGCCTAAGATGGAATGGCACCTGGAAAGTTTAAGAAGCTGAGGTCAAGCCTTATTCTTAAAGCACAAACAATGGGGTAAGTAGAAAGTAAGACACTCGGAACAATATCACCCAGGATGTTTCAGGCTAATGTTAAGACTTGCTTTTATCATGCATAGCAAGAGGCCAGTGAATGTTGTAAGAAGAGGGGTCACATGATCTAACTATTGTTTTTTAACTAAATCATCTGGACTGTTCTTTTTAGAATAGAATGGGAGAGTCAAGGGTAAACAGAGTATAATCATTTAGGAGATCACTGCAATAATCCCAGTAACAATAAAGAGTGGTAGTTTGGAACACGATGAAAAACACTAGAGGTGAAGAGAAATTGCCAAGCTTTATAAATAGCTTAAAGGTAAAGCTGACGCTATCTGTTGGGAGAACAAATATGGTATATGTAAAGTAAGAGTCAAACATGATTGTAACATTTTTGGACTAAACAACTGAGAGAAAACTGATCTCCAAAACTAGTCAAGTACTTGTCATATTGAAAGAATTATACCTACTTGCAAAGATGTATTTAGAAGTCCACTTGTGAAAATAAAATCAATAGAAACCCTTCTCCAACTATGATAGGTGATCTCTGCAATTCTAACACAGAAGTACGTATTCTAGTTTGAGTCTCTGGATATCTAGTAAATATAAATTCCATGCTTTCTTATTAATCTTCATTGAAAAATATTTTGACAGTGTAGAAGATGCCTTTACTTGGGCCGGAGTGATAGCCCAGCAGTAGGGCGTTTGCCTTGCATGCGGCTGGCCTGTGCCCTGCCGGTTCGATCTCTGGCATCCCATATGGTCCCCGAGCACTGCCAGGAGTAATTCCTGAGTGCAGAGCCAGGAGTAACCCCTGAGCATCGCTGGGTGTGACCCAAAAAGCAAATAAAAGATGCCTTTATATGTGATAATGGATTTAACAGAGAGACAGTAAGTTTTTAAATGTACCCTTGAGAACAAGGCTAAAAATTAGGTAGAGATCTGAAACAGAAAATGCAGTAATCTTCATGTAATCCAATTGTGTTAACTATAACATTACATTGTAATGTGAAGCTGATGCAGAGGTCAAATATAGCTGATGCAGAGGTCAAATATAAGATCTAGATTGAACAAAACTGGTTGAAATTCAAAGTGGACACCTTTGATACTTAAGTATTAAGCAAACTAATTAACCTCCCTGAATAGGTTTATTCATATTAAACTAGATATTTAAACACTTTAGTTATTAATAGAAAATATTTTAAATATCTGGAATCTTTTGTGTCTGATAATATTCATTGTGAATATTACCCATCAAATATAAATTTTTAATTTAAAAATTAAATTTTTTATTTTAATAAAAATTAATTATTACCAAATTTTTAATTTGGTAATATTTGATTTGATCAAAACTGAGAATACATAGTATTTTATAAGAAAAAGCAAATAATGTTTAAATAAAATGTTATTTTATCATTTTAATAAGTGATAATTAGAAGATTTTGATTATGTTAAAACATTTCTTTCACAGTACATATCTTCTGCTGACTATAATTATAAACATTAACTTGTGAGAGTAGACTTACTAAACATCATCCAGTTAGCCTCCTCCTGCCTCTGTACTATAGGGATTTCTGATAGATATAAATGTGAAAAGTTGAAGAGTTACAGCAAACAAAATGCAGAAAATCTTCTGGCTAAGGCATCCAGTAAGACTGTTTTCTATCAAAAAGAATATTCTAAAATATATTCCAGTTGAGATAAATACACAAATATGTGATGTGTCCACATACACACACTTAGTTTGCGTGTATATATACAAAATATATATATATATACAAACATATATATATATATTTGTTTACATTATTATCTTTCACTTTTATGCCTGCTTGAAACATGGACACAATGCCTTGAAATCCAGTAGTTATTTCAGAATTATTTGGTAAAAACCATGTCTATAAAAAAGTAAGAGTGTAGCCCTGGAAAAAAAATCATCTATTTCCCTGTAAAGATGATTGAGACACATTAAACCAAATTTATCAGATTCCAGAGATCCTATTATAATCCTAGTCTATGAGAAACATAAAACAATTTTAATCCATTATAATCAACAGAAAAAGGTTTTATGCTTAACATGTAAGAAAGGAAGTGTTAAGTAAACTTCTAAATTACTATGGTTGTTATCTTTTATACAAAAATATATGTCTGGCTAATATAGGGTATATTAAGTGTTTGCCAACATAGCATGCACATATCTTGAATAATCATATTCTCTGCCAGTTCTTTTCTTTTCTCCCACCCTTCTTCTGGTTCTTCCTTAAGGCCTACATTCTTTTATATATATTAAGTTTTATTCTTCTGTGGTAGGTGTATGATGATATCAATAAGGAATTAAAGAAGGAACTCAACATGACATAGGTTGGAAACCTCTAAGTCCCATTTGTAGTATTTATTCAATAATAAGAACATAGGAAGTGAATCTTTTTTTAGTGGTAACAATGATAATGCAAGAGTTAGTTAAGAGTTAAATATTAGTAATTAGTTTTATTATTTAAATTAATATAAAGTTAGACATTAAAAATTTACAGCACTTATTTTACAGAGAACAAATAATGGTTGAAGTAGTTTATATGACAAATTAAATTCTTAAAAATAATTTCCTGGTTGAAACATCCTACAGCTAGTGTAATGGTCAACTCATTTGTTCTTTCCATTTGCTAGTATTATCTCAGACAAAACAATCAACTGCCAACACCATTACATTTTATGACAAGAACTGAAAAAACATATATCATTCATGTGGTTTGACTAAGTACTACAGCAAATGTATTGGTTTTCAAACAAAGAAAACTGTCCACTCAGCATTTTCCTACATTGTAAAAATGAATAGGAATATATGTATCATGTAAGACAAAAAGTACAGAATGTGAAATGAAAATTTTATATAAATAAGACTAAAAAGTTAGTACAATTAATCTCTGATTAAAAATAAACCTTAATTCTTTTAAAACTAACAGGCACTATAAAAAAGTAAAAAATAAATAAATAAATAAATAAATAAAAACCAAAAATAAAGGTACTTTAAAGCAAAGTTCATCCCAGAGAGACTGGCTTTAAGATTGCCAAGTTCTAAATCCCCAGACAGGGGGCTGGATTTAGCTCAATGGTTGAATAATTGCTTTGCATATATGAGACTGAATTTGATTTTCAGCACACACACACACACACACACACACACACACACAAATTTCACAAATTCATCTGATACACTTTTTTTTATAAAGAACAGTTAATTCATATACACCTAATAACATCAGCAATTACATTCTAGATAGGAACATGAATGATATTTTCATCTCAACTCCGGTAATTGAATAATCTCTGTCAGACTCAAGGGAGGAGGGTAATAAATTATAAATAAATAAATATATTGATAAATAAGTCTTTCAGAATAAAGATGAAACAACAGTTTCCAAATTTTTTTCAAAAACAATAAAGTTCTATGAGGATATTTGAAGGGTGGACCACGAGTCATACGTAGTTGTACCCAAGGGCTACTCCTTGCTGTGTGCTCAAGGATCATTCTTAGTGATGTTTGTGTTGCATTAGGGATGGACCTGAAGTCAAACACATGCAAGACTAGTGTTTTAATGGCTGTACCATATATTTAGGCCCTACAAAATATATTCATGCAGTCCTACTGAAAGGAAGAGACATGGAATAAATATGTTCAAGTTCTTTTAAAATATTTCATTGTGGAATGATTATAAAGACTCATTCAGAGTAGTGAATATTATATGTATATTATATATGGTATATATATTATATATGGTAAAAAAGTATTAGGGCCATTTCCTACCAATTACATTCTGAACTGCTTTCTGGTTCAGAGATGCAGCTCATCTCACTCTGCTAGGGAGACTGTGCGTCTGGAAATCAGCTCTGGCTTTTGTGAAGCTTGAGCCAAAGGCCCACCTAAATATTTACATTTCAAAAGGGTCATTTACCTGGCTTCATCTCTAGACAGCCCAACTCACGAAGGGCTGGGCCAGAACATTTTGGCAGGCTTCTGTCTATAAGAGAAGCTAGGAAAAAAAGAAGAAGGGGCCTTTTAGCCATTTTGGTTTCCCTTGGCATTTGCCTCTCTCCGTCCTTTCAGTTCTCTGTTGGGCTCAACACATGGTAGCAGTCATCTTGGCCTACACATGGCCATGGCCCCGCCGGGAACCCAGAGTCCGGAGTTCTTCCTGTTCTTGGCTTGTATGTCAGAACCTGTGATAGTAGTCTTTTAAAACTGTGCTGGATTCCTGAGCTTTTATCCATTCTCTGCCAGCCTCAGAGGTAGAAGGGGACTCATTTCCTAGTATTGTTGGGAACCCCAGTGGTCCCCAACAGGTATTTCCTTTACCAACCCTTCTTCTATACCACACTTCCAAATGGTCCCCAAGCACAATCAGCAGTGATCCCTCAGCACAAATAATGGAGTAATACCTAAGCACAGGTATTACTGGGTGTGTCACTCTCCAAAATGAACAATTCTGTATATTAAGTTGGTAGTAAATGTGATGATAAAGCTTTCCAAAGATGTGAAACAGAGAGCAGACAGTCAAATTCTAAACTACACTTGAAGTGGTCACGTCTCATTTTGCAAATTCTTTAACAATCATGACCTGTGAAAACCAAAGTTTACCAACCTTTGGTAAATAAAACAAAAGTAATTAATAATTCACAAGAATATTCAAAGTAATTTATTCATAATTGGTTTTAGCAGTAATTTATTACTATGAATCTACATGTATATTAAATATAATTAATAGTTTTATATTATTCATAATAAGTTTTTAATTTGTTATTGGTTTTCAAGTTTATTATGTCCTTAAACACAAAAAGATAATCAAAACACAAAGGAAAACAACCACAGAGGAGAAAGATAGATAAAACTACCAGACTAAGAGAACAATGACCAACAAAATGAAAATAGAAAGCTGTCTTCTATCATTAATTAATTGAAATATTAATGGATAAAACACACCAATTCAAAGACAAATAATGACATTGAATTTTAAGAAACTAGCATAATATTTTCTAAACAAATTCACCTTATATTAAAGGAAACACATAAACTAAATATGTTAGGATGGGAAAATATATTCTGTGCAGTGGAAATCAATATTAAGCAATGGTAAATGTTCCTGTATCATAAAAAAATAATGTTTCAGCCTACCGATTGGGAGAAAATATCTTCACACAATGAATCAAGGTCTTTCCAGATATGGGCTACTGTAGACAGTGGTGCTCTAAATATAGGAACGGAAGTGTATTTTCATTGTAGCATTTCCAGGCCCTTAGGGAAGATTCTAAAGAAAGGAATTGCCTTAGGGAAGATTCTAAAGAAAGGAATTGCTTGGAAGCTCAATTCTACTTTTTGAGAAGTCTCCATATTGTTTTCCCAAAGAGGTTTCCCTTAACGTTCACATTACCAACTGTTCTTGATTTTTCTGTTCTCCAGTCTCCCTGGTATGAGATTGTACATCATTGTTTTGATTTGCATTTCCCTGATAAGTGATGGATAATAGTTTTTCATACACCTATTGGTCAAATGTACATCTTCTTTAAAGAAGAGTCATTTCATCTTTCTCTTCTTTTTTTTTTTTTTTTTGGTCGGGTTGTTTATCTGCCGTTAAGTTCTTTAAGTGCTGTATATTTCTTGGGTATTAATCCTCGTTGGACAGTTGTTGGGCAAATATTTCCACTGAATTCGTGAGTTGATTTTTTCTATTTGCTTACAGATAATTTGTGGATTGCTTTTCTTTTTATTCTGGGAAGCAGTCACATTTTACTGAACACAGTTTAAACCTTTTTTTACAATTTATTGGGTGGAGGTGGCACAAGTACAAATAACTTGGCATCCTGGGTCATAACAATCCCGGGCCACAACAGATAACAATCACTGATTTAGCATTTGCAAGGTAACAATTACTGATTTACATATTACTGTAATCAGAGGTCCATGGGTTGGACATGTAATGCGACTTTGAGACAACCACTGGACTAGAGCCATTACCAACTGAATCCCATGGGACGTCAAAAGATCACGTGGCCACCCACCTACAGGATGGTCAGATTTCTTCATCAAGACCCTGAATGAATGGTTTGAGGCTTTCATATTCCTGGAGCAAGCAGATGCCATTGGGCTACACTGGCATGTGACAGGGACAAATGGAAACATTACTGGTGCCTGCTCGAGAAAATCGATGATTAATGGATGTCAAGTGATCAAGTGATCAAGTAGTCAGAGGTCAGAAGACCAGGCACATCCTGCATCACCTTAGATGTCATTTGCCTGCCAGTCTCCCACTGGATAAGCACAAATAACTTTCATGTGGGTGTAAACTCTTGAGCATCTCCACTGCCCTGAGAACAGGGCCCACCTCTGGGCCATGCCCACAGGACCTCACAACAGGGAAAGTGCCAGGCTCGAATACTAACTCCTTAGAGCACAGCAAAGAGAAGCTTCTCATTGCTTCAAGGTGAAGGTCAGATGACCTGCTTCCCATTTGACTTACTATTGCTCATTTGAGAGGTAGATAGGATTCATGTAACTGCTCTTTATTTACTCTGCACTCACACCATGGGAAAGAAGGGCAGCCTTGTTAGCTGTGGGTAGTGATTTAAGGTGCACTTTCCTGTAGGACTCTGACCCTAATTAGAGGGTAGATGGAAATGCTCTTGAACATTCTATCTTGTAGATATTTTTTTCTAATTGCTCATTTATTTGCAGTAAAGATGATTAATTCGATTCTTAATCACATTTGCTTTTCTTTGCTTCCTATTTCTAATAATTATTATTTTTTTCTTTTTTGGGTCACACCCGGCAATGCTCAGGGGCTACTCCTGGATCTGCTCTCAGGAAATCACTCCTGGCGGTGCTCGGGGGACCATATGGGATGCCGGGAATCGAACCCAGGCCGGCACAAGACGGCCGCGTGCAAGGCAAACGCCCTACCCGCTGGGCTATCGCTCCGGCCCCCTCTAATAATTATTTTAAGGAAAATAAGAAAAGCAAATCATCTTTGGGGGAGAAATGGGGAAAATGATTAAAGTTTTCCCATGGTATGAACTGAGGAAATGGTCATCTGGAAACAGAAAGCAAATGGACACATTGCAGTCTGCATATTGATTGTGATGTCTATCCTCCTGCCATTGCATTCAATTCTATCCACGCCAATGTTACTAATTTCCCTGAGTTTTACATAGCTCCTAATATCTTCAATTTCTTTTTATGCTGGGTTATATCTTTATTGGATAGTCCCTAATGACTCATTTGTTCTAGTTATAAATTAAAAATGATATGAATAAATTGGATCTAAGCCAGAGATATAGCACAGACTTCAGGTTCTTGCATTGACGCTAGTTCAAACTCAGGCACTATGTATGATCACTTGGACACCACTGTGAGTGATACCTACCCAGAGATTGCCGAGTCTACCCTGCACATTGCTAGATGTAGCCCAGAAATCCATAAATAAATAAATGGTATCATTTTCCCCACCTATATTCACCACGGTTTTTTTGTCGAGAAAGCAATTGGGATTTTAAAGTTGATATTATGCTAGATAAATATAAATGAAACTGGGAAGAATAGGGGAGTTAACTCGTCTTATTTATCATATCTTAGTTAATCGTCAATACTTCCTATATTATTTAATTGTATCTATACTCCTGTGTACAATTTTATACATATATACATGCTTACACACATCTGATGAACACAGAATTTACAGGTTGTCAGAGTCCTCAATATTTTACTGTACATTCAAACTGGCTATAAACTATGTCCTTAAGATTTTAAAGTCATTTCAAATTGTATTTGTATAAAGACAAAGAGATAACATTAGGTGAAAAATAGAGATCTTTATTATTCCATGAAAATAACATTTCCATTTCAGCATTCAAATAAGATTCTGTGCAAAACTACATGATGGAAAATTTATCAAACCTTAATAATAACATAAATAAAAGTAAATTCACATTGATAGGATACATTGTGGTACATATATCAGGTTGAATGGGAAATTACACTGTTAATCTATGTTTAGCCAAAGAGACAACAAAAATTATTTTTCTTATACCTAGCCTGTGGTTATCTATTTTGATTTTGATTCTTACTCTCACATAAACATACAGTAAAAAATAAGGACATACTGTGACAACCAGAAAGACAACACTGTTTTATGAATGATCTGGTTCTAAACAAGGGGTAAAAGCCATATTTACTATATTCTCAACACAGATTTGTCATATATATAACTAATATAATTTATGAGATATATATTCTCTATATATACATATATACTAATATATACATGCATATATATGTATGTATATATGTATGTAAATATATATGTATATATATATGTATATATATATATATATAGATATATATATAGATATATCACCTGGAACAAAAGTGAAAAGATATTTAAGTGTTAACCATGACAAGTTGACAAAGAATGAGACTGAGGGGACACAGCATTGTATTCTTCATAAATGCTGACAGCACCCAACCAATGATGCAAGCAGAACTATGTCAGTTAATGCACTTAAATCTAATTCTCTCTAAAGACACACTGTTGATCAACAAGCTCTCTGTAAATAGCCATCAACTTAAATGCTGGATGTTAAACAATACACATTAAATCCATCTCAACCAGGCACAAGTTCTAATAACAATGTTTATTGGAAATACCACATCGTTGAGCCTTTAAGGCTCAACAATCCTTAAAAGGCTATTTCCGTCAAACTGACAAAGAATGATTGAAAAAAAAGTGAAAAGGTGTGTGGGGAAGAAGAAGAGATATTTCCAAGGCCAAAAAGACTAAATTATGTTCAACTGTTAACTTTGTACCACTCTTAATGTGTTAATGTGATGAAGATAAAATCTTTATGTTAATGGAAAAGAAAAAAAGGTTCTGGCAACTACTAAAAGGGCGGCTGACTAAGCATTGTATAAGAATACACTTTGCTTTATAGGTCTTTTATTATGCAAAGCCATAACAATATAATCTGTGGCAATTGCACATTATTGAACCTAAATTTGGGGACTGGGTCTTTTACATCCACAGCAAAACAAGAGCAATAAAACAAGTCATAAAAACCTTTCCAAGAATTGATTCTATTGCAAGCCCTATGCAATTATAGGACTTTTAAGAGCTGAAAACATCTTTGAAAAAAGCAAGCTAGTTTACCTCACCTCTAAATTATAGACTTTCTAAAAAGAGAATTAGCAACAACTGGGAATTATTAGAAACTGTTTAAACATGAGAAGAGCATTCAAACTATGAATTCAATGATTTTTAGGTTGGATAGATGGAAATAGGAGAATAGGAAAAAACTATAGGGTGGAAGTCAATTAGCAGGTCATGGACTCAATCTTCTCCTTCAAAGAAATACCAAGAGTAAGGGGAGATGGGGAATTAAGAATTTGGTAAATCACAGAATCAAGTTTAGGATAGTCTTTCTAAAGAAATGAAACAATAGTTTAGATCCTAATCTGAAATTTTTACGGTAATTTCTGTGTTTGAAAAACCTAGTATGAGTATCAACTAAAAGTAGCAGTTTTCTTGCCAGATTAATGGCTCTTCCATTTCTCACACAAGCAAAACTCCCCAACCTAACTTCATAAGTTCAGGCATCATTTGCAAACTCCTCTTTGCTTTCCAGTTTCCTTGCATAGCTGCATTTTCATAACTTTGCTGGTGATTTATAGCAAAAGACTCACTGGAATCATTTTGAAATTTATCATCTTGTCTTTTGTAACTAGTTATGTGTGTACAGGATAGAAGAAGTCGCACATGTACCCAAATACACCTTTCCCCTTTTTCTATAGTTAATAAAGTTACAGCTATACACACGGCTTCTAAAAATGACATTTTTCTAGTCCACTGTAAAGTAAGATGATATAGTTTACTAAGTGTTGGCAAATGACATGTTAGTAAACATTTGTTTTGCTATCCTCTGTGTCCTCCCTATGATATAGCTAATTAACACTTAACACATCTTATTTTTTCTTCACAAATTCTCCCCCTTTAAGGTTCTAGAAAGTAGATAGGGACATTCAAGACTTCAAGGTCATTTCCTAGGAGAGAGATGAGTCAGATGGATAGATTCCTGAGGATCTGTGAAGATCCACTTCACAGAACTTTCAGGCTTATTTTTTTGATAATGAAGCACTTCATCATATTTTCTAACTTGCTAAGCTATCTCCTACCTCAGGGCTGCCATATTTGGACGTTCTGTGCTTAGATCTCCTTCCCCAGTTCATCTTTCTTAGAGAACTTCCTTGATCACCCTACTTAAACCAAAAATCTACTCTCCTTTTCTACTTGCCTCTCCTCTCTATTTCTGCTACAGAATTTGTATGAGTAATTATTATATTTCTTAATTCACTGATCAATATTTTCCTAACAACTGCATAAAAATAATCTTTACCTGAACATATTAATACAGGAAGTAAAAAATAATAGCATATATAAAGTGTATATATACATCTCATCAAGAATGGGCATTTTACAAATAGTTATAGCTATTACAATAGTAATGAAAAATTGTCCAATAAAACTTTATCTTATCCTCATCTTTTCTTGGGATGGTAATCATACCTTATTTTACCCAAACTCTTCAGAAAATATAAAACAATGTGCATGACAATCTTTATTCAGACAACAGGTTAATTCTCAGAACTTTTTCTTTTTTATGCTTTATTTGGTGTAATGTTCATTTCTGCCTCCAAAAATAATAGTACTTTATTTTTTGATTGAAGAATTAAACCAATAGTCATATTTCTATGAAATGCTCTATAGTAAAAACTACTGAAAGTATATGGAATTTGAAGTCTTTGAAAGAACCTGATCACAGACAACTTAAATGTATTTTCCACAAACATATTTATTCCCGTTCATACTGAATAATGTTCCAGATGTTTTTGGGCAACACTCCTCCAGTGCAGCTGGTGTCTACAGCAGTGTACCTGGGATGTTCTGACACATCAGTCATTCAGAGATGTGCTAAATAAAATTGCACACAAGATGTTCATCTGGGCTATCAGCAGTTCGCTGATTAAAATAAAATGATTACAGTAAAATTGAGAAATAGCCATTTGAGTTTTTCCATGATATATAAAATAATAGAACAATATATCAGTAAGTAACTTGTTTTGAAAGTGTCATTTATTTTGAAAATGCTGCTATAAAAGTCTATTGACTCCAAGGAAATTCATTAGATTACATTTGTAATTTGGTCTTTTTGATAATGTAATCATGCTAGACTTTGCCCTAAATCGTCCCTCAACTAATGAGTTCAAGGCAAATAGCCTAAGATTTAGTTCTAAAGAACTAAAACAGTAATTTCCAGAAGAAAATATTTTAGACATTCTAAATGGAAAAGCTATAATAATGAACATCACAGTCTATAATATATTGACATTAGAGATAGCTACTACTTTTTTTTCACCTATATACAAAATAGTTTCCTTGTCCTATCCGATAAGGTTATTATTTCATTATACCTATGGATCCATCCTTTACCATTTCAATTATTTCAACTTCTACCAGATGTGACCACAAATCTGCCTACTCCTCCTTTAGCTTAATTTTTCCATCCCAAAGGCATTTTGGGCATGGGTAGGGGACAAGACACAGCAGTTCTTAGGACTTACTTCTGGCTTTGTATTTAGGGGTCACTTTTGACAGTGTTCAGGAGACCATATTAGATTCCAGAGATTGAACTAGGGATTGGGAGCACGCGAAGACAAGCACCTTTATTGCACAAACTCTGGTACTATTTATAAATGAAAGACTTGCACACAATGGCTCTACTTCTTTACAATTTTACCCAAAATATGTACAATCAAGATCATCAAAAAATATTCTGTTCTCATGAGTGCTAAATTCCTTTCACTTCCTATTTTTCATATCTATTCACTTCACCCCTGAAATCCACTCTCCCATACTTCTCATGAAAACACACCCTTCTAATTTCCATACTTCCTCCATGAATTCTACTCTCCAGTCCAATCTTTAAAATAAAGGCTAGGGGCCAGAGCAATAGCATGGAGGATAGAGAGTTTTCCTTGCACATCTCTGACCCAAGTTCGATCCCCAGCATCCCGTATGGTCTCCTGAGCACTGCCTGGAGTAATTCCTGAGTGAAAAATCAGGACTAACCCCTCAGTGCCGCCGGGTGTGACCCAAAAAAGCAAAAAACAATTAAATAAATTAAATTAATGACTAATCTTTAATCTGAGTTTTATCTGTTCTATTTACTAGTGATTAGTCTATTTCCTGGAAAATCTTGACAATTTATCCATGACTACTGTGTCTAGAAACTCTGTCATCATTTTCTATCACCCAGGCCATTTGTTCCTTTGCTACTTCTCCCAGTAATAGCATTATCACTCTATCACAAAGGAAACACTAGTTTGCTTGACTTAATTCCTTTTCTCTCTTTCTCTTTCATAATTACAAAACGATCCAGATTTGTATGTTCCTTTCTCCCAAATACCTCTTGAAAACATCTCTTTTGTTTTATTCTTTATCTGGAATCCTCTTCTTTCTTAATACCTGTAACAAAAAATTCCTTCTGGTTCCTTCTTTTTGTATCTCTTCATTCATTCTTCACACAGATAGAAGAAAAATCGTCCAAAATACTTTCTACTGAAAATGAATTTACTAGTCTCTTTAAAATGCTTCTACGGAGTTGCCTTCCACATAATAAATCCTAAATTGCTTAACATTATATGCCAAAACAAGTGAAAACAATGGATCTTGTCACCCTGACCATGAAAGAGCCCTAAATATGGCAGTGCTAAGAAGGATGAGCAAGGAGTGGCTGATAAAATCTCAGGGCCAAACTAGGCTGCCAAAACGAAGGACTAAAATGACTGATTTTCAATACATGTACACTGGAATCAGAAGATATATCGAGAACTTGATGGTGCAAGCGAGAAAGATCAAGTAAGACATCATTGGTCTGACTGAGACAAGAAGGTTTCAATCACATCAAGCAGTTTTGATACCAGTGAAGAACTGTTCTTGGAACATGCGGTGAAAGAGGTGTCAGTGTTGTCGGCGGGACTAAAAAGATTGGCCAAAAAATTTCAAGTTCCATGGCCTAGAATGGAACGAACAGGGTGAGATACTATATGAGTTCATCAAGTCAATCAAGACTATTCATAGTAACTCACATTTCCAAAAGGCTTATTCTAAATATTGGACATGGGGATCTCCTGGTGACAGTTCCACAATGGAACTGACCACATCATAGTCAATCAAAGGTTTTGTATGACCCATGTCGCTGTAATCACAAAATTCCAAACAGGATCAGACCACTGTCTCCTTCGTGCAAAATTCTACCTCATGCAACTAGGAGTAAAGGCTGCAAAGTTTAAGAAGAGAACTCCCAGAACAACCACCAACTGGGAACTCTTTGGCACCATTGCAGCAACCTGGGAAAATACCATCATTGATGACATCGGTGAAGAATACAACCGACTGGTTCAGCACCTCCATGATTGTGGGAAGAATGCCGAGAGTGAGAAAGACCCAAAAGGAAGCCTGTCTACAAAAGCTCTCGGGCTCATTCGCCATCGTGGCAAGGTGCGAGCCTCAGGAGATGAAATGCTAACATCCAAGCTTGCAAAGCAGTGCAGAGAAGCGATAAAGGAAGACCTCAAAGAGAGAAGAGCAGAAATACTGGAAGATGCAGCAGAAGTGGGGAAAAGCATTCGCAATGCCTGCCTGTCCTTCGCCAACTGTAAGACTAAGATGACTGCCCTCCCCCATACTGATGGATCTATCACATCTTCCAGAAAGGCAATGCAGAAGATTATCCATGACTTCTACTCGGCTCTCTTGGATAGCCACGTCCACCTGCCCACACACCAAATTCCACAGGATGGATATGTCATTCCCAAGGTTCTCACTTCTGAAATCTGACATGCTATTTCATCAGTAAAGAAGGGAACAGCACTAGGCCCAGACAAAGGCAAACCTGATACCTGAAGAATCTGCCTTCAGTACTCATCAATACACTGGCTCGGCTTTTCACATGCTACCTGTCTGAATGCAAGGTGCCCTCCCAATGTAAAACCAGCAGGACAGTTCTACTGTTGAAGAAGGAAGACATCCACAACATTGGCAACTATCGCCCATCTGCCTGTTGTCTGTCATCTACAAGCTGTTCTCTCAAGTCATCCTGAACAGGATTGGCAGAACATTAGATGAAGGACAACCATGCGAGCAAGCTGACTTCCAAAAAGGATTCAGCACCATCGACCATATCCACACGGTAACCAAGCTCATTGAAGTTTGTAGGGAGTTCAAGATGCCACTCTGTCTCACATTCATTGATTTAAAGAAAGCCTTTGATTCTGTTGAAAATGAAGCAGTCATCAAAGCCCCAGCCAAACAGGGTGATCAAACCCAATACATCAAGATTCTTCATGAGCTGTATTATGGATTCACTATCAGGATCTCACCATTCTACAAGAAAATGATCATCGATGTAAAAAGGTTTTTGCATTGTGATACCATTTCACCAAAACTCTTCAGCACCACCCTTGAGAACATTATTTGACAATTAGAATGGTAAGGAATGTGAGTGAAGATAGCTGGTCGGCAACTACACCATCTCCGCTTTACTGATGACATCATTAAATAACATCAAACATTAGCCAAGCGGCACAAATGCTGGTTGACTTCGACCGACAATGTGGAAAGATAAGTCTACAGCTGAATCTTAACAAAACAATGTTCATGAGAAACGAACTAATTCCAGATGCTCCATTCACTCTCAGCAGAACAAACATCTCTGAATGCAGTAGTTATGTGTATTTAGGTTGAGAACTCAACATAATGAACAACCTAGCACCTGAGCTGTGCAGGAGGAAGAGAGAGGCATGGAAGGCCTTCAAAAGCATCGAAGAAATAGCAAAAAAAGAAGAAAAACCTCGGCTCTGGGCACATCTCTTCAACTCTACCATTCTCCCTGCATTAACACATGCCTCAGAGACCTGTGCCCTATGAAAGCAGAGGAGAGAATGCTATTCGGGTCTCCCAAAGAGGAATCGAAAGAGCTACACTTGGAATATCATGCTTCACTCAAGTGAGAGAAGGAATCTGGAGTACTGACCTCTGTTGATGATCGAGAGGCAGGGATGCTGTCTCACCTTGGCGTTGAAAATCATATGGACCAGACATGTAATGTGACTTGGAGGTGACTGCTGACCTAGAGCCATAACAGACTGGATCCCACAGGACATCAAAAGATGATGTGGCCACCCACTTACAAGATGGTCAGATTTCTTCTTCAGAACCTTGAACGAACAGTTTGAGGCTCTTCATATTCCTGGAGAAAGCAGATGCCAGTGGGCTACACTGGCACATGACAGGGACAAATAGAAACGTTACTGGCACCCACTTGAGGAAATCAACGAATAACAAGATGTCAAGTAATCAAATGATCAAGTTTATTTTAAACCCATGATACCCAATTCAGGTTCGATCCACCACTATCACCCCTCCTTTGACTTATATTGCAGTCAAACTATTTGAAATTTTATCAGTATTACAGCCTTAACCTTTCAATGTAGCGTATCCACCACTATCACCCCTCCTTTGACTTATATTGCAGTCAAACTATTTGAAATTTTATCAGTATTACAGCCTTAACCTTTCAATGTAGCGTATGCTGCTTATTCTCTTGTAGTGGCTCCCCATCTACTTTTATCTCACCAGCATTTGGGGTTTCTATACAGAGAGGCCACCAGATTTCTATTCTATTCATATCCTATTCAAGTGTAAACATTTTCTCTTTAGTAGTGCATATCTTCCTGAGTCTAAGGTATTACAGAATTTCCTCAGGATGTTTTTTTTTTTTTTATTTTGGGCTCACATACAGCAGTGCTAAGCAATACTCCTGGATCCATGTTCATGGATTGTACCCAGAGTTGCTTGAGGGACCCAGACCTTCAATTTTGAAAACATACACCCCAACCCATTTGAACTTTTCTCTCTGACCCTCAGTGTTTTTTAATTACCTATGTTGCAGGGCTCCTTTAAGGGCTGCTGCATTTGGCTCAAAACATTAGCATACTAAAGGGCCTAGGTGAGGTGCAGGGAGGGATTACCTAAGGGCATTTGACCCTCCCTGCTTTCCATAACAGTGGGAGGAAGGTCTGAGTTGCAGGGGTATAAACTAGCCAGTTTTCACTCTCACAGGCTTCTTGGTGGGCTCTCTCTCTTTGTGAGCGCTCACCCTCCTTGGAAGTCTTATCTTCCCCTTTTCACATGGTGGTCGCCATCTTGGCTACACGTGGCTGGGGTTCTAGCCTGGAATCCTAAGCACCGGGCTTTTCCTTTTGCTGATTTGTATGCCTGAACCTGTGATAAGTAAAGCCTTTTAAAACTGCATCGGATTCCTGAGTTTTCATCCATTCCTCGCCCGGCTTCGGAGGTAGAAGGGAACTTCGCTTCCGGCACTGTCAGGGACCCCGGCAGCAAGCCCCGACAACCTATATGTCACCTTCCTTCATTCACATCGCTTTTGGGATGGAGATGGAATAGAGTTATTTTATAGATATATTTTCCTCCTGACATTATTAAATGCTGACACAAAGTAGATGCTTCACAATATTCATTGGCTGCTTAATTCTTTAATCACAGGACTGTGGAGTGGGATACTGGTACCAGGTCTATCATATTTACCACAATCAATCTATATCAATCATCCACCCAAAGGAAACCGACCAAACATAAATTATGTCACTAAATGAGCATGACGTTTTTTGCCTTTAAACTTTCAGCCTAATTCATATTACTGTTCCCTATTTAAATCTAATCCATCTTTCAAATATAAAAAAGAATTTTCTTTTAAGACTTATAATGTCACTTTGGCACTTCTTTTAGACCTTGAATACATATGTATGTAATTAATTTATATTTACAAATATTTAATTCCCCCATATCGTCTAGTCCAGGTGACTTTTATGATAAAGATTCAGATTAGATTGAATTATGTGTAATTACACTATATCTAACCTGATGAAAATCATAAGAACTAAGTAAACATTTGTGATTATTTTTAATTGGACCAGTAAATAATAATTATGTCATGGCTGGAGCAATTGTACAGTAGTTGTGTAGTCAATCCCTAACATCCTGTATATTTCCCCAAGTCTCACCAACAGTAATTCTTGAGTGCAGAACTGGGAGTAAACCTATGAATATCCACGTTTAGACCCAAAACAGAATAAAATAAATTCTAATTATTGTGTCAAATCACAAGCAATAATAATTCTTGGATGTTTCTTCAACTGAGTAGTACATAGTACATGAATATTACATGGACAAGGAAAACAGGCTTATCAGCTTCAACCCAACTTCACCACAGTATCCTAGAAGACTTTTAAGTCTTCAATAACCAATACCCTAGCCACCAAATTACCCTGACTCTGCTTTGTGGGCCACAAAAGTATCATTAAAAGCATTACCAAGTTTCTAATAGGACATAGTCTAATAAAATAATATAGCTATACTAAGCTACTAAGTTTGAGGTAGTTTGTCATATCACCATTGACAAATATATTTTGAGTTCTAATTATGTACTAAAAATTGTTACTAGAATATGCCTCTTCTGTCTTCAATTTCTTTCATATTACTGTATTGTTTTTAAATTTTGGCAGTTTGACAGCTGTGCAGTGATATCTATGTAAAGTTTTTATTTGAAATCGTATTATGGGGTGGAGCTCTTTTCACTTGTTTGTTGCCATTCAATTTGCTTGTTCATAACTTTTTTCTATTTTTAAATTTTGTTGTTTGTCTTATTCTAAATGGATGATGAGAGCTTCTATATGATTTTTACTATACTCTGAAGATGTGTCTCTAATGTTTGAAATATTGATACATCTCAAATTTTTTTGGTATGATTTAATGCAGTGATTCCTTTTCTTTTTTAACTGACCTCCCCATAAAAAGTTGTATTTCAACAACATAAATGTGTATTTCTTAATTTGCTGTATTGTTCTTGAAACTTTATTTGTGGAAAATATTTGAAAGTCATTCACAATAAGTTCAGCTTGGTAAGAGGAAGTTGGTTTTATTTCATACCTTTCTTGACTTTGAGGATAGACCTAGTAAATTCACCTGATACATTTAAAGCAAGTATTAAGCTCCCAGAGATAGACTATGCAGGGTCTAATGTCAGCTCCAGGTCCTACTTATTCTCTTATTTAATCAACATTTCTGACCTCTGAGACTTTCTTCTGTTTTATAGAAATTTATTTATTATTAGAAATAGTGAGAGACTCACAGTCATTGGGAAGAGCTGCTACCGGCTCTACCTGTGCCCAGCTGCTCATGAGGCACCTGGGAGGTTCTAGACCGACCTGGACTGCAACCCCAGCAGAGCCTCACAAGACGCCAGACAACCCCCCACTCCATGAGGGCCGCTTATTTTACACATCCGGACCTCCTCTTGTCAGAACTCCACCCAGCAGAAGAGCCTATCACAGCCTGGTGCAGTTCATCAATAAATGCTGGAGATCAGAAGTGACTACAAGAGTATGCCACCCGCACAGCAGAGCCTGGCAAGCTACCCATGTTGTATTTGATATGCCAAATATCAGTAACAATTATGGACCTCATTCCCATGACCTGATGGAATGGTGTGAGGCTCTTTATGTTCCTGGAGCAAGCAGATGCCCTTGGATTCTACTAGCATGAGACAGGACATATGAAGATATTACTGGTGCCAGCTCGAGCAAATCGATGATGAATGGGAGGACAGTGATACAGTGGGCAGTGAAAAATAGTAGCTATATTCCCTGCATCCACGACAGCACTTGCTGTTTTTACCCTTTTGGATATGGGCCAGTCTGTGGTGTGGGGTGATATCTCATTGTTGTTTTGATTTGCAAATCTCTGATGATTAGTGATGATGAGCATTTTTTCATATGCCTTTTGTCCATTCGAATTTCTTCCTTGTCTAAGTTTCTGCTCATTTATTCTCCCCATTTTTTGTTGGGTTGGCTGTTTTCTTCTCGTAAAGTTCTACCAGTGCCTGATATATCCTGGATATTAATCCCTTATCAGATGGGTATTGGATGAATATTCCTTCCCATTCTGTGGATTGTCTTTGTATCTTGGTCACTGTTTCTTTCGAGGTGCAGAAGCTTTTTAGGTTCATGTAGTCCCATATGTTTATCTTTTCTTCTAGTTGCTTTGTTAATGGGGTTTCACCTTTGAAGATGTCTTTAGCTTCAATGTTGTGGAGGGTTTTTCCTTTATTTTCTTCAATGTACTTTATGGATTCAGTTCTCATCCATTGTTGGTGGGAATGTCGACTGGTACAACCTTTCTGGAAAACAATACGGATATTCCTCCAAAAACTAGAAATTGATCTCCCTTTTGACCCCCCAGACTTTTGTTTTCATAGCAGCACTATTCAGAATAGCCAGAATCTGGAAACAACCTGTATGCCTGAGAACTGATGACTGGATAAAGAAACTTTGGTACATCTACACAATGGAATACTATGCAGCTGTTAGGAAAAATGATGTCATGAAATTTGTCTATAAATGGATGGACATGGGGAGGATCATGTTGAGTGAAATTAGTCAGAAGGAAAGAGAGAGAGATAGAATGACTGCATTTATTTGCATGACAAAAATATATATACATATTATGATACCAAAATCCAATGTCAGGCGAAACGTGGATCACGAGGTCTTACCAAAGTTGGAAATAACCAGAAGCGTGTGGGAGTCTAAGGTTAGGTAAGACAGAGAAGGGAACATGTGAGAATAAATGTTGAAAGGATTAATACCAACCTAGAACTAAGCATTAAATATAGGCAAAAAATGCGCATGATGTCCTCTAAGTATTGCAATCCACAATATGTAAGAGAAGGAGAGAGAGAGAGGGAGAGAGAGAAAAAGAGATAAAGAACCTGCCATAGGGGCAGGCTATGAGAGGGGGAAGGAATTGGGGACATTGGTGATGGGAAATGGGCACTGGTGGAGGGCAGGGTGCTGGAACTCTATGTGACTGAAAACCCCAAACATGAACAATGTTTTAATTGTATATCTCACGGTGGTATAATAAAATATTAATAAAAAAAAGTTAAAAACTGAAAAAAATAGTAGCTGTAAAAATAGTTCAGCATTTTAGTTTTACTCCGCACTGATAGGGTTCCTCTGAATGTCTAATCATAATAATACAAAATGAACATCTAAAAGAGTATATTCTGGATAGGCATAGATTTGTGCTGATTCAATGACACTTTCTACCTGTAATAACTTTGCATGATAACTGACCAGATGTTAGAGAGAAAAGTTGTGACTGTGTAGCAGAGCTGTTTTCTACAAGAAGTCAATTTATCCACACATGCTCAGGTTCATAGATAAAACCTGTTATAATTTTGAGATTCTACTTTGCTTTTTTTTAGCCAATAAAATTAATCAGTCTATTCTCTAAAGGACAAATAAAAATATTTCATATTATCATAGCATATTATCACTAATGAATTTCAGGATTAAGTACTAAAACCCTAAGGCAGAGCTTTTATATAGAATTTAAAACATTCGAATATCAGCCAAAATGAGTAATAATTTTTGTGAGTAGAACTCTCACAACCACAGTGAAAGAAATGGATAAACCGCGTTGCTAGGGCAGGTGAAGTAGAAACGCAGAAGGTAAACATCTTGGGGACTATTTTCAGAAGGTGATACTTTCCTGCATTGACACTAAGACTGTAGTGGAATATACAAAAACTACTCCTTGGCACAAGGTTTGAAGTTTTCAATGCATTCTAATTTTTGCTTCAGGCATATTAAGAGAATATATGACAAATTTTGAATTGCAATGCTGAACTTTTCATGATGACTCTTTTCAATAATTTTTTAATTTTATTTTTGTTTCATTTAGTTATAGTTGAAACTCACTTCTCTGAAGATACATGTGTTCTAGTGAAAGCACTTAAATAACAGAGAGTAGATCAAATATGTGAGACTAGATCACAGATGTTTCATTCAAAGAATAGAGTTCTTTAACCAAACAAATTTTGTTCATTATACATATACATATTTGAATTCATCATTAAAATTTTATTAATGCTTATTTTAGCAAAATCGATTTTTAAATATCTTAGATGACATATATCAATATTGCACAAATTATTCTTGCGTTTCCATAAATATTTCATAAAATTCATAAATAACACAAATTCAAGCAAAACATTTGCTTGAATTTTTTTGAGTCCCTAGGAGACTCAGAGACACGGGGGTAGAGTTGCTACCGGCTGTCCCTGTGCCCAGATGATCTTAGGCGCCCAGGAGGGAAGGGGGTTCTAGCCCTGGCCCGCACTCCCAGCAGAGCCCTCGTAAGAAGCCAGAGGAACCCCCCACACCATGAGGGCCGCATTTTCAACATCTGGACTTCACAGCTTGTCAGAGCTCCACCCAGCAGAAAAGCTGATCTTTCCCCATTTTGCATGGCTGCTTTGCGGCCGTGTGGTTCATCAATACATGCCGAAGCTGTGAGGCTACTACAAGAGTATCCCACCCACACAGCAGAGCCTGGCAAGCTACCTTTGTCATATTTAATATGCCAAAAGTCAGTAACAATTAAAGACCTCATTCCCATGACCTAAAGAATTAGTTTGGGGCTCTTCATGTTCCTGGAGCAAGCAGCTGCCCTTGGGCTGTACTAGCATGTGACAGGACTTCTAGAGATGTTACTGATGCCCACTTGAGCAAATCGATGAACAACGAGAAGACAAATAACAAGCAAAAAAATAAAGTAAAAAGCAAAGTAAAAAGTAACTCCAGTTTCTACCACATATAGAGAACTTATGTGTAATATACTTTATTTTCACATTTATGTCATTTTAAATAGTTTTAGAACATTGATGTCATGCCATATAAAATGTTTCATGTCACTAGTTTCAAATTTAATTTATGGTAGCATTTGTTCACCATATTTTACCATAGAAGTTTAGGTTTCTCAATTATGTATATAATTTTTATTTAAGCATTATTTTATGTTTTCTGTGTTTTAATATCAATTGTGCTGGCATAAAATACGTAATTCCTTGCTTCTTGATTTCATAATTTTATTTTTATGATAAATTATTTATATAATGTCTGCTAAATGTTAAACGTTTTAATTTATATACATATGTTTTATATAAATTTTAATATGCACATACGATTAATTTATTCCCTGATGCCTTATATTTTTGGAAGTAATCATGGGTGAAATATTTCTTTTTCATGCTAAATATTAATAAGCTTCTAAAGATTTTTATCAATTTATTTTCCTTCTCCTGTTGTACATTTAGTTCATACACAAAATAAAAAAAAAGAGATCTCCCTGTGGAGAAATTGACATTGCATTTTTTTTTATTTACCAGTCCTTAAACCAAAGCACTTTCCAAGATCAGATTTAATATTTTTATGGCAGGAGGTATGCAGTATACGCTATTTCCCAATAACCAGTCAATATTAATATACAAAAAGGTTGGTCAGTCAGCTCAAATGCAATGCTAAGAATGTTTGAATTACAAATGATATATGCATTGGGTACAAACTCACAATGAACATTAATGCTTTAAATATTTGTCTGAAATATATATCACAGGTCTGTTTCCTTGAACTTCCCCAACTAATTAAAAATATAATCTTCTTTATTGCAAGTTTCCCAATGCCTTCATTTTACTATAGCAATAGAAACTTCTGTAGAGATTAGTGAACATACACAATAATCAAGCACACTAGGGGTGGGTGGAAAACTGGGGCATTGGTAGAGGGATAGTAAAACTGGCAGTACTGGTGGTGTGGAAATACTATAACCAACTATTGAAAACTATGGTACTTAAATTTTTTATAATTTAGTAAAATAAAATTTCAAAGAGGAAAAGTAATAATATACAGAATCATAATAGATTTACAATCTAGGCAAGTGCATGTATTGTATGCAAAGGCCACAATCCCTCATTCAGAGAATATGTACTATTTTAGGAGAAATTCCAAATTAGTAGTAATCATATATTTTAATAGGTCACAGATTAACTGAATTAGAAGTAACTGTGAATCTCAAGGCTGGTCTAGAGGTGATTGAACCTTGCACCATGAAGAACTCAGCACAACCAAAGAGTTAAGTCAGTAGAGTTTGCACATTGTTTAGAGGCATACGTAAATGCAAAATTAAACTCAGTATTCTTCCTTCTTAAAAACACAGTAAGATGTCTTCTGTTTCAAAAGCAAATCCATCAAAAAATTAAAATGGGGCCTGGAGCGATATCACAGTAGGTAAGGCATTTGCTTTGCAAATGGCCGACCCAGGTTCCATCCACAGCATCCCATATGGTCCCCCCAAGCACCGCCAGGAGTAATTCCTGAGCGAAGAGCCAGGAAAAAACCCTGAGCATTGCCAGGTGTGACCTAAAAAGCAAAAAAAAAATTTGAAATGATTATAGACATTTAGACTCACATGGCTGATAAGATTAACTTATTCTATGTATGTTTTAATCTCTAACCTATGATGCAAATAATTATTGAAACATAAAATCATCAACGAAACGAAAGGATTTATTAACATTCTGGAGTTCTTTCTACTGATATAGTCTCCACCTAACTGTAGACTAGAACTCCTAGTGTCTAAAGTTTTTCAATCAGACATAACCGAATGACCTCACGAAATACAATCATTCACCTAAATAGGTTAAAGAACCAATTTTTTACTCAAATATATTTTCTTAAAATAACATTATTATGATGATTCATTAATCTAATTTTATAAAATATATTTATTGTTACTGTAAATTTGACATACAGATAGTATAATTACATATGACAATAAAAGTACTATGTTATATTGTTATTAAACAGAGAAAATTATTTTTATTTTAGCAACCTATACATTGTAAGATATAAAGCTAAGGAAAAGTGCTTATGATTTTACATAAATCTGTGGACATAAGAATTAGTACAATCAAAGAAAAAATCATAGTTTTATCAATATGACATGAAGTCACTATACTTATAGCAACATGGATATTTAAATCCATGCTGTGATATTTCATCTCAAGTTTTACAGCTTCTCAGATATGATTTTATTCATTTATTATTTATTCTTTATTTTCTTTAGGTTCTTAGTCCTTTTCCCCTGTCTTCTTTCTTCTTCCTTTTTAATCTCTTACAAATTTATTTGCTGCTTCAAAAGCATAGGATGCCTTACATTGTTCTGAATTCCATAGACTTAAATGAAACTATCTGATTTTACCACTTTAAAAAGTTCTTTGATAAAAAGTCTTACATACTGTCAACTTCTTTTGACATTTCTAAAAATTAAGACTAAATGGCAAATATAAGGGAATGTGTTTTTCTTTAGTTAGGTTACTGAAAAATCCTTCCATTGTATATTCTGAATTTTATTATTAGTCTCTTCATAAATGGCATTTATAAAGTATTTTCTTCAAATCAGGGTTTCAGAAACATGATACAAAGAATATCTGTGGATAATTAATTTTGCTAAACAATACTCCCTTCACATTTTTGTAATTCTTATAATCATATTATAGTATCAGAGAACTTTGTCATTTAAAAGATGCACACATGTGGTGAATTCAAGGTTTTCAAACTTTTCTGACTCAAAACCCACTTCACCAAAATAGATACTTTATGTCTAAAACATGCATATTTATCAGATTTGAACATATTTTAATAGAAAACTGCTACTACTAACTACTAATATCTTAGGTCATAGAAGGATAGTAACTCAAATGAGTAAGTGGGGTAGAAACAAATGTGAGAAAAGTATATACTTGTCAAAAATAGAAACTATAGAGGCTTAGTTTTATTTTAAAAAGCAACTAAGAGTTATAGTGTACCATAGAAGGAACTATCCTATAGCTAATTTGCTAATGTGCAAATTAGCTTTATATTGGTACTGAGAAATATTTAAAATATTGGGCCGGAGCTATAGTCCAGCAGGTAGGGCGTTTGCCTTACACGTGGCCAGTCTGTGCCGGCCCAGGTTCGATCCCGGCATCCCATATGGTCCCCCAAGCACCGCCAGGAGTAATTCCTGAGTACAGAGCCAAGAGTAACCCCTGAGAATTGCCGGGTGTGACCCAAAGGTAGGAAAAATATTGGTGGGGTTGTGGTACAAAAAGAGCACACATTTACTGCTGAACGGAATGTTTTCTGGCTGTCTCTAGGAAGACATAGATATTTCTCAATTAATAATAACAATCTATTTAACCCCGTAATCCCACTTTTTGGTATCAGCCTCAAACATAAAACATTAATTTGAAAAAGTTGATGCACATCTATGCTCATTGCAGTACTAAGTACAATCACTAGAGTATAAAAAAAGTCTAAGTACTAATGAACGGATTTACTTTTTTTATTCATTTATTTTTGCTTTTTTGGGTCATAGAAAGCAATACTCAGGGTACTACTGGCTCAGAACTCAGTAATTACTCCTGGCAGTGCTCAGGTAACCATATGGGGTGCCAGGAATTGAACCTGGGTCATCTCATGCAAGGCAAACACCTACCCACTGCACTATCACTCCAGCCCCCATTTTTTTTCAAATGTGGTATATAATAACACAGTGGAATGCTATGCAGCCATGGGAAAAGATGAAACCATTTGGTTTGCTGTAACTTTCATGAAACTGTAGAGTATAAAGTTGAGTGAAGAAAGTCATAGGGAGACCAATGCTAGGTGATCTCATTCATTTATCATCACTCGTCACTTGTGTTCCCGTTGTTTATAAATTTGCTCAAGTGGGTGCCAGTATCATCTCCATTCATTGGAAATAAAGTCCATTATTGTTACTGTTTTGGCATAGTGAATACACTATGCCAAAACATACCTGTGGTGTCACGGGTAGCTTGCCAGGCTCTGCCATGGCTGACTTCATCCCGGGGTCCAGTCTTTTCTATGTCAGACCATCAACCATCCAGGGCCCACAGGGCAGAGCCCTGGGGGTGTAGACAAGCCTTTCTCCTGTCTGCCACCTGCAAATGCAACTGGGCACCACAGCTACACCTGCAACACCTCGAGGAAAGAGACAAGCAAAGAAAATGAACCAAATGTTGGCAAATCATTGACCTAGGATTGAAAAATATGGAGAACACCATGTAAGAGAGTTGTAGGTGGTCGAGATTCTGGGGTGATATAGGGACATTGGTAAAGTGCTTGGACACTTTGGAAGTGGAAAACTGAGGTAACAGTGTACATCAAAACCTTACACATCAACACTATATTATACCTGTGACAATAACACAACTACAATAATCTGATAATTTTACAGACGGAGTCTGCCAAGGGGATGGGTGGAGGGAAGACAGAGTTAGTGTAATTATGTTAGAAGGTCACTGACACTGGAAGTGTTGAGGTTGGAGTATTGTATGCCTGAAACTCTTTTATTATCACTATTTTAAATCAGGGTCTAAAAAAGTTAGCAACTACTGAAAAAAATGAAAAGGAGATAAATTCTACAGACCAGAAGTAAATGTTGTAATGTATTCAAAGTATTGAAAGACTGCCAACTAAAAATCTGTTCACCTAGGTTATCACTCAGAGCTGAAGGCATGGTATGAAATGCTTTTCAGACAAGAACAATTTAAGTAAGTAATTACGAATAAAAATCTGTGTAAGAAATATTAATATAACTTCTATAAAGAAAAAGAACTCAACTTGAAAATAGTAAGTACCTTATAAAGCATAAAATGTGTAAAAGTGTAAAAATAATTTGGGTTATTAGAACAAATATGAGAAAATAATTCCTTTAACTATAAAACAGGCTATAAACTTAGAGCCCTTTATATAAATTCCATATTAACTTAAAAAATAAACACTAAAGAGAAATGAAGAGGAGAAAAATGGAATGCAATGACTTCACAAAAAGACTTGTAAAAGTATAAGGAAGTATATAAGTGAACAAAGAAACAGTAGCAATAATACACTAAAGCCATCAAAGTGACAATAAATTCCTTCATATTTATAATTTCACCAAAATAACAGTGGTCTAAACTCACCAATTAACAGGAAGAAAGTAACCAAATGGATTAGGAAATTAAACCCAACTGCTTGCTTCTATAAGATACCCACTATATAAGCTCCAAAGTTAAACATAGTTTCAAAGTAAACAGCAAGAAAACAATCATACAGGCAATTGTCAACCTAAAAAAAAAAAAGATACCCTTATTTACTAGATCAAAGCTAAAACTGAAAACAAAAGTACTCCTGAGTGCAGAGCCAGTAGGAATTTCTGAGCATAGAGCCTGGAGTAAGCCCTAAGCATTGCTGGGTGTCTCCCCAAAACCAAAATAATATTACATAAAAATTAATTTTAAAAAGGAAATACAAAAGATATATAACTCAAAATCCAACAATATTGCAAACCCTTTGATAAGTCGAAAAAAAGTGATATTTCTTCCCAAATAAATGGGAAGAAACAAGAAAAGAGGAAAGTTACAACACCAAGGATTTTAAGATACAACTATAAGAAACTACACCACTAAAGTGGATAAACAAGTAGAAATAGAAAAATCCTTAGAATTATCATCCCCCAAAATGGAATCAAAGGAAATTGAAAACCTGAACAGTTACAAGCAAGGAAATTGAAACAGCAATCAACACTCCCCAAAATAAAAGCCCAGGACCAGATGGTTTACTAATGAGTTCTTCCAAACCTTCAAAAGATAACCAATTACCTATACTACTCAAGCTCTTCCAAAAAAAATCAAGAAATATAAATTCTTCCAAAACATTTATGAGATAATAAGTAGTATCCTGACACCAAAAAGCAGCCAGGGACATCACACACACACACACACATACACACACACACACACACACACACACTCACTCACTCACTAATAACTAAAACCATAGACCAACCTCCTGATAAACACAAATGTAAAAATTTTCAACAATATGTTAGCAAAGGAATTCAGCATTACATAAAAAGATAATACATTATTAAACGATAATACATTATGTGTGAATTTTCTTAAGTATGTAAGAATGATTGAATATATACAAACCATTAATGTAAAACTCCCCACAACAAAAGTAAAAGTAAAAGCCATATTATATTAACAGACAGGGAAGACACTTAAGTTTCCACATCAAATTATGAAAAAATATCTTAACAAAATGGGAATTGAACAAAGTGGAATGTAATATAACTCAATATAGTAATGGACCCACGCTACTGCATGCCACCAACATCATTATCAGTGAGGAAAATTTTAAAGCTTTTATTTTGAGATCAGGTGCAAGACAATGTCCAATAAGATATTGCCAATTATTATTTAATGCACTGTTTGAAGTGTGGGCCACAGCAATTAGAAGAGAAAATGAAATGAAAGGAACCTTAACTGGAAAAGAATAAAACTATTGTTATTAACAATGTGATTATGTTACCTCAATACAAGAATAAAAAATAAATACTAGATTCTGCATTTCAAATTCAAAGTTCTTTCAGATATCCAAATATAAGCTGGAGATTGAACCAGGTCAGTGGCATGAAGGGCAAGTGCCTAAAGCCTGGCCTTTCTGGCCAAAAGTGCCACCAAACCTCTGGTGGTCCTGAAGGTGGGCCTAGAGCCCGGGAGGTCTTGGGCTAACACTGTGTGTTGGGATTATATGATTATATGAAAATCATATATGAAATTTGCCAGAGCCTGGCAAGCTACCCATGTCATATTTGATATGTCAAAAACCAATAACAATTATAGTCCTCATTCCCATGACCTGAAAGAATGGTTTGAGGCTCATGTTTCTGGAGGGAGCAGATGCCCTTGGGCTACCCTAGCACATGACAGGACACATGGAGATGTTATTGGTGCCCGCTTGAACAAATCAATGAACAATGGGAAGACAAGTGAAGTGATACAAGTGATATCAAGAAATAGCAAATTCCAAAATCAGGGCTGGCAAGAGCTCAGTTAATTGAATCCTTTCTTAGAAAGTAGGAAACCTAATTTTCTAAGTCCCAAAGCACCATCAGGAGAGTCCTCAAAGCACAAAGCCAGGAATAACTCTCCTGGGAGAAAAAAAGAAAGGTAGCAAAGTAAAACTCAGCATCCTCAAAACTACCACCTTCAAGATACGACAGACATCTGCGTGGGCTTCACATCCTTGTACTGAACCTGACCATAAAGTAGAACTCAGGAGGAACACTGAAATTCCTGAAAACACTGAACAACACTGAATCATTTTACCTCTCTTTTCTTCCAGGATTAGCACATTATCTAATGCAGGGCTGGATGAGTCTTCTTCTGCCAAAGGCAATTTGGATATGTGTAACGTCATTCATGAGGCCATGCAATACAGTTAGATGGGTGCAAGCAGCAAACAATGTACTGTGTTTGTCCCATCATATACCAGGACTAGATTACATAAATATTACGAACCTTACCTGATCTACAGGACAGATATTCCCAAACCCTCCTCTAAAGAGTCATGGGACCTTAAGCACAAACATATGTCTTAGTAGATGGGTGACACAAAACAAAAAACTAGAAATTAAAACATATTGGTAGTAACAAGCAGCTGAGAAACCTCTGTGGACAGTAGTGTTCAGAGCTGCGCCTTTCACCTTGATGCCAACCAGCCAGCACAACACAACAGCAACAAAAAAAAAGGAAAGCAATTTCATAATCTTTTCAAACATTCCACTTTTTTGTATAGCATATACTACTGTGAAGGACATTCACCATTTCATTTTTCATATCAAAATCATCTTTTGTAGTTTTTTTCATTTTGAGGGTATCAAAGAGCTAATAAGTCCATTGAACATTCTAATTTTAGGATTCTTGGAATACATCTGATTTCTTTTAAAGTAATCATCACTTGATCACTTGACATCTTGTTATTCATCTATTTGTTCGAGCGGGCACCAGTAATATTTCCATTTGACCCTATCACATGCCAGTGTAGCCCAATGGCATCTCGTTGCTTCCAGAAATACAAAGAGCCTCAAACCGTTTGTTCAGGGTCTTGACGAAATAGTCTGACCATCTTGTAGGTGGCGGCCACGCGATCTTTTAACATCCCTGGGATCCACTTGGCAATGGCTCTAGTTCAGAGGTTGTCTCCAATGTCCAGCCCATCTGATTTTCGATGCCTTGGCAAACGAGACAGCATCCCTGACTCTGGAACAGAGATGGAGGTCGGAACTCTGGATTCCTTCTTTCACTTGAGTGAGGCATGATATTCCAAGCATAGCTCTTTTGATTCCTCTCTGGGAGACCCAAATAGCATTCTCACCCCTGTTTTCGTAGGGCCCAGGTCTCTGAGGTGTATGTTGATGCAGGGAGAATGGTGGAGTTGAGGAGATGTGCCCAGAGCTAGAGGTTCTTTGTCTTTTGCTATTTCTTTGATGCTTTTGAAGGCATTCCATGTAGCTCTGTTCCTCCTGCACAGCTCAGGTATTAGGTCATTCATCATGTTGACTTCTCGACCTTGGTACACATAACTGCTGCATTCAGAGATGTTTGTTCCATTGAGAGTGAATGGGGCCTCTGGAACTAGTTCATTTCTCATGAACATAGTTTTGTTGAGATTCAGCTGTAGACCTATGTTTCCACAGTAATCATACCAGGGATATATCCAAGAAGTATCTGGACACCATAGTTATAAGGAAAAACATTTTTTTTTCAAGGCAGCTGTATCCCTCCTTAATAGATCCACCATTACATGGGATATTTGTATTCAAAAAACAAAGTAAATTAAGGGAGAAATTAGAAAAGATATGAGGAGCATCATAGGAATTAACCCGACTATCACATAGCTCTTAGTGATCAGAGCTTCAATTTACCACATAAAGGCTGGAAATGTTTTTCATGCTTCAGCCTCTATATTCAAAACACTTTAATTCAGACAATAGTGTCCAAGAGTTGAGGGACGGCCAGCTAGGTTTATTTATCACAGTCAGTGCCTTATTCAATTGAGTGTGGGGCTAGAGAGGAGGCAGTAGGATTAAGCTGCTTGCATTGCATCAGCCAATCCCTATGCAATCCCCAGCACTGCATATGCACCCTCCAAACACCACCAGAATTTATCCCTCTGAGGAGAGAGCAAAAAGTATTAAACACTACCAGTTTGAACCCCAAAACAAAACCAAGAAAAGACTCCTTTTTTAAATTCTGATCTGTGTTTTGGTGGGCAGAGTTCCAAATAAGACTCGACACTAGCTGGGGATCCTACAATTTGATTGGACTTAACCTTGAGAGCACCATATGCCTCAGATAGAAACGCTGTCCCATAAGAATAGTCCCTATACCCTTCAGATACCAGTTGTGAACTACCATGTTTCTAACATCTAACTATAAATTGGAGGTTCCAGTAATCCCTTTGGTCTTCTTTAATTTGTTATAGAGACCTTATAAGTTATGCTTGAAAAAATTTACTTACTAATTCACTCATACATTATAAAAGGATATAACTTATGGATATGCAGCTGGAGACGATGTAGTTTTGTGTAGTTATAGGCACAAAACTTCTAAACTGTATCTAGTGGACTGGTGCCCTCAAATGTCCACCAGAACTCAACCCAGAAACGAACTGATTCAACTTTTAGCCCTTTTCATTTAACTCTTCAGGAAGTTGTAGGGGTACAGAGGTAAAAAAATAATCTAATTCCAGGGTTGGTTTTCCAGGATGCCTAACCCCCATTCTTAGATAGCAAAATTCACCTCTTTATTTAACAAATTACACTTTTGTTGTTTCCATCACTTAGAAAATTCCAAGGACTTTAGAAAGCTCTATATTAGACACAGAAATAAAAAGCACAAGAGGATCAAGGTAAAGGTCATTATTGGAAAAGACAATATAAGGACTAAAAAGTAGAAAGAGGAAAGAAGCACAAGGTGAAGGCCAAAACTCTCTGCTTGGATTTTTAGGCTGCACATGCTTCAACAAGGACAGTAAAATGTCATCAGATTAGTATAGAGCCTGATTCAACTCTTTAGGAAAATTTTACTAGTAAGGACACAGGAAATTGAGGCTAAGACAGCCAATTTATTGGCCCAAGTCTTTCCATTCCAGATTAAAATTTCCTCACATTTTAGATCCTCTGAAAGGAGAAAGATTTCATTTCACTACATGAAATGTTTCTACATGAAATGTAGGCTAGGCCCAGGAAAATGAAAATAATACTAGTTCACTTAGCCAACTCAGGTTTGATTCCTGGTATCACATTTGGTCCCATAAACATTGCCAGAAATGATCTTTAAAACAGAGCCAGGAGTAAGACCTGAGTATATCCAAGGTGTGCACCCTCAAATAATACAAAGGAGAATAAGATAAAGATTAAAATTACATTAGCACATTTTAATAAATTTTAGAAAAAAACCTTGTTCAGTGGTGATTAAGCTCAGAATTATAACTATGTTGGAAAGAGAATATTAGTTGTACTTTATCTAGGTGTTTTCTAACAGGCATGAATACATATGCATGAAATAACTGAGTTAAGATTCATATACTTCATTGTTGCAGCACACCTAAGAGCCTCTGCATCTGCCCTGGATTGCCTCCTGCAGGTCACTTCATAGATAGGGGGCTAGTTTAAATGTGGCAGTTTATCTGACCATGTGTTCTGTACTGGCTGATATATTCTCTCATGCTACCACAATCATCGTGGGACTAGCTAGATCTTACCAGCATATTTTACTGGCCACGTTGGATCTCTAATTAGCCCAGAGAGAAATGCTGTTTGCCTCGAAGCAAGCAAACATGGCTCCCTGATAACTCAAAGGCAACTAAAATACAAAACTACCATGAAGTAGAGGAGAATTTTGTGAAGGCTTGGAGAAATATTTAACTGGCATTAGTATAGTCTTTGGTACAAAGGCATGTCATCTCAGAAAACCCCTTCTCTACTCTATAAAGGCATTTCCAGGAAGATCTTGGCTTAAAACATTAGCAATTATAAGGGCCTAGGTGACTTGCTGGGAGAAATTACCTGAGGGCATTTGCCCCTCCCTGCCAGGGAAGTTACATTTAGCTTATAGTTCCTCCCAGCTCTGCTAGGGAGGCTTTTGAATCAGCTCTGGGTTCTTGTAAACAGCCAGAAGGCCTCCTGAAGTGCTATATTCCTATAGAGCTGTTTTCCTGTTTTCATCTATAGCTAGCCCAGCCCAGAATGGACTGGACTGGGAAGTTTGGGATGATTTCTAGCTATAAAATAAGCTGCAAGAAGAAAAAGGCGCCCTTTGCCATTTGGCTTCCCTTGGCGGTTTGCTTCTCCGTCCTCTCAATTCTCTGTTGGGCCTTAATACGTGGTGGCAGCCATCTTGGCCTACACTTGGCTGGGCCTACCTAGGAACCCAGAGTCCGGAGGTTTTCCCTGTTCTTGGATTTCATATCAGAACCTGTGATAGTAAAGCCCTTTTAAAACTGCATCGGATTCCTGAGTTTTCATCCATTCCCCACTGGCTTAGGAGGTAGAAGGGAACTCACTTCCCGTCACTGTTGGGGACCCCAGCGGGTTCCCTGACACTTTATTGCATGGAATTATGCCACAAAAATAATTTTTGTTTACATTAGTATTAAAATTATCTTGAAATGGAATAATGGTTCTCAATAATTTCTATTGAGAGGCCCCATTCACTCAAAATTGAGAGGCCCTATTCACTTTCAATGGAACAAACATCTCTGAATGTAGCAATTATGTGTACCTAGGTTGAGAAGTCAACATGATGAACAACTTAAAACCTGAACTGTGCAGGAGGGAAGAGAGCGGCATGGAATGCCTTCAAAAGCATGGAAGAATTAGATAAAAATACAAAGAACCTCCAGCTCCGGGCACATCTCTTCAACTCCACCATTCTCCCTGCATTAACATACGCCTCAGAGACCTGGGCCCTACAAAATTAGGATAAGAATGCTATTCGGGTCTTCCAAAGAGGAATTGAAAGAGCTATGCTTGGAATATCATGCCTCACTCAATTGAAAGAAGGAATCTGGAGCTCTGACCTCCATCGCTGTTCAAGAGTCAGGGATGCTGTCTCGTTTGCCAAGGCATCGAAAATCAGATGGGCAGGACATGTAATGCGATTTGGAGACGACCGCTGGACTAGAGCTGTTTCTGACTGGATTCCACAGGATGTCAAAGATCACGTGGCCGCCACCTACAAGATGGTCATACTTCTTCGTCAAGACCCTGAACGAACGGTTTGAGTCTCTTTGTATTCCTGAAGCAACCATATGCCATTGGGCTACACTGGCACGTGATAGGATCAAATGGAAATATTACTGGCACCTGCTCGAGCAAATTGATGAATAACGGGATGTTAAGTGATAAAGTGATCAAAAATTTCTATTTCATCCATTAAATCCACAGAGAGGGCTGTAAGCGATAGCACAGCAGGTAGGGCATTTGCCTTACACGTGGCCGGCCCATGCCGGCCTGGGTTCGATCCCGGCATCCCATATGGTCCCCAAGCATAGCCAGGAGTAATCCCTGAGTGCAGAACCTGGAGAAACTCCTGAGCATTGCCGGATGTGACCCAAAAAAGCAAAAAAAAAAAATGAAATAAAAAAATAAATGAAATATATCCACAGAGAATAAACATTCTTCTTTGAAACATTTTAAATGTTTTAGGACAGCTTCCACCAGGTCCCATGAGGTTTCCTTCTGGTGAATTTTATCATCTTGTGTATGAGAGACCCACCTACCTATGATAGTAAACTAAAGAGGCTTGATTTAATTAAACTTAGCAGTTCAATTTGTTCAGATTTTTCCCACAAGTTCTTACACTACCATATTCTATAATCTCAGCCTCGAAACGGTGGATTCACCAGAACATCCCACTTCAACATAGCAAGGTGGGGAGCAGTCAGGCTGTCACATCAGCCGAAAGTAAGATATTCAGAGGATGTCTGTAAACGGAGGTGATTTGAAAGGAAAAGGTGAAAACTGAGAAGTGAGTCAATATTTTCTTCTTTGTCCTCAAACTAACATTCATGTCTTTTCCACTAGAAACTGCTTTATATCAACACTGAATTGCCAAAAACTCTTTCTGCTGCTGTCCTGCTTTCTCAGAGTAGCAGCTTATCTATAAATCAACATGTTATTTAAGTGCAAAATAATAATTCAATGTAAAAACAAGTTATTTTCCAAAGAACTCTATAATATAATCTGCTCCCAGATTTGGGGCCTTGGAGGAAGGAGAGAAACACAGAAGGATGCCATTCTTCTCCCCCACTGAGTCATCACACTCCATTAACAGGTTTGTTGCTCTGGGAAACCACAGCAGAACCTGCAAAGTCAACATCATACAGAGTTTGACTTTGTGATCCTTTAGGGAAAATAAGAACTCTTCACACCTTTCACTAACTACACTTCAAAAAACAACATAATGTTGCTTTTTCTTGAACATAATTTTTTCATAGAAAATGGGGCTCCAGAGTTTTCATTTAGCTAAATCAGTAATATCTGACAGAACAAGCTATTAAGATGTATATGGTTATACTCAAAGTTTGGAGATCTAAGGAAGGAAAGTCAAGTATCATTTACGCTCCTTACCAAAAAAACCAGTCTTAGCCTTGGTCTTTCTATCATTGTAAATGAATGTTTGCATTTGCTGGAAGGAACTGATCAAATCTCACATGGTAAGAATCCAGTCAGTCATTTTTCTTTTACCCACCATCTTATCATCCAGGAGATACCATGAGATTGTTTTTATTACTAAAGAGAATGACAAAGGAAGAAAAGATGAGAAGGTGAAAGAAAGAAAAAGGACAAGAAAGTAGAAGGGAGACAAAGGAGAAACCTAAAATACCAAGAAGATGTCTCATTCATCTCTTCTAAATGGGGGTGGGGGGAAGGTGACTGGAGATTTAGCACTATTGAATAATGACAAACTCTTGATCACTTGATCACTAGACATCCTGTTATTCATTGATTTGCTTCAGCGGGCACCAGTAATATTTCCATTTGACCATATCACGTGCCAGTGTAGCCCAATGGCATATGGCTGCTTCAGGAATATGAAGAGCCTCAAACTGCTTGTACAGGATCTTGATGAAGAAGTCTGAACATCTTGTAGGTGGGCTGCCCCGTGATCTTTTGACGCCCCGTGAGATCCAGTCCGTAACAGCTCTAGTCCAGCAGTCATCTCCAAATCACATTACATGTCCGGCCCATCTGAATTTCTTTGCCTTGGCAAACAACATAGTGTCGCTGACTCTGGAACAGCGATGGAGGTCGGAGCTCCGGATTCCTTCTCTCACTTGAGTGAGGCGTGATATTCCAAGCATAGCTCTTTAGATTCCTCTTTGGGAGATCCGAACAGCATTCTCATCCTGCTTTCGTAGGGCCCAGGGATCTGAGGCATATTTAATGCAGGGAGAACGGTGGAGTCAAAGAGATGTGCCGGAGCCAGAGATTCTTTGTTCTTTTGGCTATTTTTTTGATGTTTTTGAAGGCTGTCCATGCCACTCTGTTCCTCCTGCGCAGCTCAGGTTTTAGGTCATTTATCATGGTGACTTCTTGACCTAGGTACACATAACTGCTGCATTCAGAGATGTTTGTTCCATTGAGAGTGAATGGGGCCTCCGGACTAGTTCATTTTTCATGAACATGGTTTTCTTTAGATTCAGTTGTAGTCCTATCTTTCCACATTCTAGGTCAAAGTCAGCCAGCATTTGTGCTGCTTGGCTAATATTTGGTGTCATTAGAACGATGTCATCAGCGAAGTGGAGGTGGTGTAGTTGCTGACCATCTATCTTCACTCCCATTCCTTCCCATTCTAATTGTCACATGATGTTTTCGAGGGTGGCACGGAAGAGTTTTGGTGAAATGGTATCTCCCTGCCGAATCCCAGTTTTGACATTGATGCTCATTTCTTTGCATAATGGTGAGATCCTTGTGGTGAATCTGTAATACAGCTCACAAAGGATCTTGATGTATTGGATTTGAGCATCCTGTTTGGCTAGTGGCAGCTAGCATCCTGTTTGGTTAGTGGCAGCTACTATGTGAGAACTCCACCCAGCCGACCAGCCCATCACAGCCTGGATCATCGACACCCACCCTGCAGCAGTTTCTTCCTCAATCCGCCCAGGTATGCTGGTCCAGAGACTCTTAGACATGGGGCAGAGCGGTTCCTTGCTCTCCCTGTGCCCAGCCGCTCATGAGGCAGTCGGGAGGCATGGTGGGTTCCTAGCCTTGGCCCACCACCCCGGCAGAACCTCACAACAAGCCAGACAACCCCCACCCACTCCATGGGCGCTGCCATTTTCCACATCCGGACTTCCCTCTCTTCAGAACTCCACCCAGCCAACCAGCCCATTACAGCCTGGCTTGCGGCCGCTTGCAGCCGTGACAGTTCATCAATAAATGCTTTATTTGGAGGTGTTTAAATAATATGCCTCCCACACGGCAAGCCTAGCAAGCTGCTCGTGTTGTACTTGACATGCCAAATGCCAGTAACAATTATATTAGGTCATTCCCATGACCTAATATAATGGTTTGAGGCTCTTTATGTTCCTGTAGCAAGCCGATGCCCTTTGCTCTACTGGCATGAGACAGGACATATGGAGATATTACTGGTGCCCGCTCTAGCAAATAGATGATTAACGGGAAGATTGTGATCGTGATCGTGATCGTTTGGCTAGTGTCTGGGAGCACCGCCGGGTCCCCCTGACAGTGCCGGGAAGCGAAGTTCCCTTCTACCTCCGGCCGCGAGGAATGGATGAAAACTCAGGAATCCGATGCAGTTTTAAAAGGCTTTACTTATCACAGGTTCAGGCATACAAATCAGCAAAAGGAAAATCCCGGTGCTTAGGATTCCAGGCTAGAACCCCAGCCACGTGTAGGTCAAGATGGCGGCTACCACATGTAAAGACTTTGTAAAAGGGGAAGAAGACAAGACTCCCAAGAAGGGTGAGCGCTCACAAAGAGAGAGAGCCCACAAAGAAGCCCGCGAGAGAGGAAACAAGGCTAGTTTATACCCCTGCAACTCAGACCTTCCTCCCACTGTTATGGAAAGCAGGGAGGGTCAAAATGCCCTTAAGTAATCCCTCCCTGCACCTCACCTAGGCCCTTTAGTATGCTAATGTTTTGAGCCAAGATCTGCCTGGAAATGCCTTTTATAGGGTAGAGAAGGGGGTTTCTGAGATGGCATGTCTCTGTACCAAAGACTAATACTTGTGCCAGTTAAATATTTCTCCAAGCATTCAAAATTCTCTTCTACTTCATTGTAGTTTTATATTTTAGTTGCCTTTGAGTATATCAGGGAGCCATGCTTGTTTGCTTGGAAGCAAACAGCATTTCTCTCTGGTCTAATTACTTAAGGGTCCCACGTGGCCAGGCTAATATGCTGGTAAGACCTAGCTAGTCCCACGATGATTGTGGTAGCATGGGAGAATATTTATACCAGCTAGTACAGCATAAATGGTCAGATAAACTGCCACATTTAGACTATCCCTTATCTACGAAGTGATTTGCAGGCAGCAATTCAGAGCAGATGCAGCGGCCCTTAGGAGACCTGCAACAGGCTAGGGCTTCGATGACTGCTTCAGGCTCCACAGAATCAAAGGCTTTCTTTAAATCAATGAATGTGAGACAAAGTGGCATCTTGAACCTCCTACAAAATCAATGAGCTTGGTTACTGTGTGGATATGGTCGATTGTGCTGAATCCTTTTCGGAAGCCAGCTTGCTCACATGGTTGTCCTTCATCTAATGTTCTGCCAATCCTGTTCAGGATGACTCGAGTGAACAGCTTATAGATGACAGACAACAGGCAGATGGGCGATAGTTGCCAATGTCGTGGATGTCTCCCTTCTTCAACAGTAGAACTGTCCTGCTGGTTTTCCTTTGGGAGGGCACCTTGCATTCAGACAGGTAGTGTGTGAAGAGCCAAGCCAATGCACTGATGAGTACTGAAGGCAGATTCTTCAGGTGTTTGGGTTTGATTTTATCTGGGCCTGGTGCTGTACCCTTCTTTACCGACGAAATGGCATGTCAGATTTCAGAAGGGAGAACGTTGGGAACGACATATCCATCCTGCGGTATTTGGTATGTGGGCAGGTGGACGTGGTTATCAAAGAGATCTCAGTAGAAGTCATGGATAATCTTCTCCATTGCCTTCTGGAAGATGTGATAGATCCATCAGGCGTTGGAGGGCAGTTATCTTGGTCTAATAGTTGGCAAAGGACAGGCGGGCATTGCAAATGCTTTTCCTTGCTGCATCTTCCAGTATTTCTGCTCTTCTCTCTTTGAGGTCTTCCCTTTATCACTTCTCTGCACTGCTTTGCAAGCATGGATGTTAGCATTTGGTTGCCTGAGGCTTGCGCCTTGCCACATTGGTGAATAAGCTCGAGAGTTTTGAAGACAGGGTCCTTTTGTGTTTTTTTATCTCTCGGCATTCTTTGCATAATCATGGAGGTGCTGAACCAGTGGGTTGTATTCTTCACTTATGTCCTCAATGATGGTATCTTCCCAAGTTGCCGCAGTGGTGCCAAAGAGTTCCCAGTTGGTGGTCGTTCTGGGAGTTCTCTTCTTAAACTTTGCAGCCTTTTCTCTCCCTGTTGCATGAAGTAGAATTTTGCACGAAGGAGACGGTGGTCCAATCTTGTTTGGAATTTTGGGACGACAGCAACATCCGTCAGGCAAAACCGTCGATTGAAGATGATGTGGTCAATTTCATTGTGGAACTCTCCACCAGGGGATTTCCATGTCCAACATTTTGATTCAGCCTTCTGGAACTGTGAGTTCCCATGAATGGTCTTGGTGGACATGATGAACTCAGATAGTCTCTTACCCTGTTCGTTCCATTCTAGGCCATGGGTCCCGATGTGGAGTTCTTCGGCCGATCTTCTCAGTCCTATCTTGGCATTAAAATGACCAACTATTATCTTGTAGAATGTGTGGTCTTTTTATAGAACTCCTCCAGTTCCATGTAGAATTTCTCAATTTCTTCTTCCTTGTATGTGGATGTTGGTGCGTAGACAACGAAGATAGAAACTGCTGGCAGTGGGTCACATCTCTTCAAGTGTAGTCATCCTATCTGGTTTGTTAGGCATTCTAATGAATCAGTGTTCGCTGCCATGTTTGTGTTGATAAGGACACCAACGCCACCAATGCCTCTTTCATAGCATGTTCCGAGGAACAGTTCTTCTCCATTGTCAAAAACAGCATGATGCGATAGACGTCTCCTCGTCTTAGTCAGACCAATGATGTCATACTTGATCTTTTGAACTTGCACCATCAGGTCCCTCAATATATGTGTCTGTTGCCAGTGAACGTGCATTTAAAGTACAGACTGTCATTTTAGTCCTTCTTCATTTTGGCAGCGTGGTGTGGCCCTGAGATTTTATCAGGCCCTCCTTGTTCATCCATCTTAGTGCTGCCGTATTAAGGGCTCTTTCAGGGTCAGGAAGATGAACATTTTTATTACTGGTTTTGGCATATTGAATTATAAAATTAAGCAGGGTTTGGGAATTGGGGAATAAAGGGGGAAATTATATATCAAAACTTTAACATTACTATTAACATGTTTTCTAAATGATGACAATAATATTTAAAAAATCTTGGTCACTCTTTTTTTGATTCTCAAATTTGTTCTATAAAGGTATTAACACAGTGTTCACTATTACGGACAATAGAAATGAAGCTCAGGAGGTCTGGCCTAAGGTTGAAAGCTTGTCAAAAACGGGCAAACATTTGACCCAGCCATACCACTCCTGGGAATATACCCTGGGAATCCAAAAGCACACAGTGGAAACACCATCCCCACGTTTATATTTATAGCAGCACTACTCACAATAGACAGAATCTGGAAACAACCAGAGTGCCCTAATTGATGACTGGATAAAGAAACTTGTGTACATCTACACAATGGAATACTATGCAGCCGTTAGGAAAATGAAGCTATGAATTTCGCCTATAAATAGATGGACATGGAGAGGATCATGTTGAGTGAAATTAGCCAGAAGGAAAGAGATGGATATATAATGACTGCACTTATTTGTGCGGCATAGATACATATATATTATGTGTGTGTATATATATGTATATATATACATATATATAATGATACCAATATCCAAGGTCAGACAAAACATGGATCAGGAGGTCTTTCCAAAAATGGAATCTACCACAAGTTTCTGGGAGTTGAAGGTTTGGTGGACAGAGAAGGGAGCAGTGTGCTAACAATTGTTGTAAGTGATGATACTAGCCTAGAACTAAGTATTGAATTGAATACAGGCAAAAAGATACACATGATAGCCTCTGAGTATATATATTTCAAGTTACAGGGTGTAGAGAAGGAAGAGAATGAGAGATAAAGAAAGAGAAAAAAGATAAAGAACCCTCCATGGTGGCAGGCTGGGGATGAAGGGAGGGAGTGGAGGACATTGGTGGTTGGAAATGGGCACTGGTGGAGTGATTGGTGCTGAAACACTGTATGACCGTAACCCAGGCATGAACATCTATGTAATTATATATCTCACGGTGGTATAATAAAATATTAAATTTTTTAAATGGGGGTTAGGGGAGATGGTAGTTAGAACAGAAAAGGGCCTACTATGTCAATGACAGTTGGAAATGATTGTACTGGAAAAAGAATTGAGTGCTTGAGTGCTAAGAGTGGGAAAGAGATATACATGAGAACCTTGCAGTACCTATATAACACTCCATAATGTCAGATAGGTGATGACGACGACAGAGGAGGAGGAGGAGGAGAAGAAAGAAGAGGAAGAAGAAGAGGAAGAAGAAGAAGAAGAAGAAGAAGAAGAAGAAGAAGAAGAAGAGGGAGGAGGAGGAGGAGGAGGAGGGAAGAAGAAGAAGAGGAAGAAGAAGAAGAAGAAGAAGAAGAAGAAGAAGAAAAGGAAGATGAAGAAGAAGAAAGAAGAGGAGGAAGAGGAAGAGGAAGGAGAAAAAGAAAGAAGAGGAAGAAAAAGAAGAGGAGGAGAAGGAAGAAGAGGAGGAAGAGGAGTACGAGAGGAGGATGGAGAAGGAGAAGGAGGAGGAGATGGAAAAGGAGAATGAGAATGAGAAGAAAGAAGAAGAAGAAGAAGAAGAAGAGGAAGAAAAAGAAGAAGAGAAGAAAGAAGTGGAGGAAGAGGAGTATGAGAGGAGGAAGAGGAGGAGGAGAAAGAGGAGAGGGAGGAGGAGGAGAAGGAGAAGTCAAGGGAGAAGGAGAAGGAGGACGAGAAGAAGGAGGAGAAGAAGGAGAAGGAGAAGGAGAAGTCGAAGGAGAAGGAGGAAGGAGGAGAAGGAGATGGAGAAGGAGGAGAGGGAGAGGAAGAAGAAGAAATAGAAGAAGAAGAAGAAGCAAGAAGGAGGAGGAGGAAGAGGAAGAGGAAGGAGAAGAAGAAAGAATAATGAGAGGAAGAAGAGGAATAAGAAGAGTAGGAAGAGGAAGAGGAGTACAGGAGGAGGAGGAGGAGAGAAAGAGGACGAGAAGAAGAGAAAGAGAAGGAAAAGTAAAAAATTGAGGAGAAGGAGAAGAAGAAGAAAAAAGAAGAGATGAAAGAAGTGGAGGAAGAGAAGTATGAGAGGAGGAAGAGGAGAAGGAAAAGGAGGAGGAGGAGAAGGAGGAGGAGAAGGAGGAAGAGAAGAAGAAGGAGAAGGAGGAGAAAGAGAAGGTGAAGGAGGAGAAGGAGAAGGTGAAGAAGAAGAGGAGGAGGAAGAGGAGGAAGAGGAAGAAGAAGAGTAGGAGGAGGAGGAAGAGGAGAAAAAAGGAGTACAAGAGGAGGAGGAGATGGAGAAGGAGGAGGAGAAGGAGAAGGAGAAAGAGGAGGAGGAGGAGAAGAGAAAGAGAAGGAAAGTAAAAAGAAAGGAGAAGGAGAAGAAGAGGAAGAAAAAGAAGAGAAGGAAGAAGTGGAGGAAGAGGAGTACGAGAGGCAGAGGAGGAGAAGGAGAAGGAGGAGAAGGAGGAGAAGGAGGAAGAGGAGGAGAAGAAGGAGGAGAAAGAGAAGGTGAAGGAGGAGAAGGAGAAGGAGAAGAAAAAAGAAGAAGAAGAAGAAGAGGAAGAAGAGTAGGAGGAGGAGGAAGAGTAGGAAGAGGAGTACGAGAGGAGGAGGAGAAGGAGAAAGAGGACGCGAGGAGAAGAGAAAGAGAAGGAAAAGTAAAAAAAGAGAGGAGAAGGAGGAGAAGAGGAAGAAAAAGAAGAGAAGGAAGAAGTGGAGGAAGAGGAGAACGAGAGGAGAAGGAGGAGGGGGAGGAGAAGGAAGAGGAGAAGGAGGAAGAGGGAGAAGGAGAAGGAGGAGAAAAGAGAAGGTGAAGGAGAAGGAGGAGGAGGAAGGAGAAGGAGATGGAGAAGGAGAAGGAGGAGGAGATGGAGAAGAAGGAGAAGGAGGAGAAGGAGAAGGAGATGGAGAAGAAGGAGAAGGAGAAGGAGAAGTCAGAGAAGAAGTCGGAGAAGGAGAAGGAGGAGGAGGAGAAGGAGAAGGAGTAGGAGAAGGAGAAGGAGAAGGAGAAGGAGAAGGAGAAGGAGAAGGCGAAGGAGAAGGAGGAGGAGGAGGAGGAGCAGGAGCAGGAGCAGGAGGAGAAGGAGAAGGAGCAGAAGGAGAAGGAGAGGAGAAGGAGAAGGAGCAGGAGAGAGGAGGAGAAGGAAACAGAGTAGAAGAAGAAGAAGAAGAAGAAGAAGAAGAAGAAGAAGAAGAAGAAGAAGAAGAAGAAGAAGAAGAAGAAGAAGAAAAAGAAAGAAGAAGAAGAAGAAGAAGCAGAAGCAGAAGCAGAAGCAGAAGCAGAAGCAGAAGCAGAAGAAGAAGAAGAAGAAGAAGAAGAAGAAGAAGAAGAAGAAGAAGAAGAAGAAGAAGAAGAAGAAGAAGAAGATTGCTGTGGAGGCAGACTGGGAATGGGCAGTGTGTAAGGTTGGAAATTGAGGATTTGGTCATGGGAAATGGTGGAAATGATAGTGGGAAGAGACAGGTGTTGGAACATTGTATGACTGAAACCCATTCTTGGACAACTTCTTAACGGTCTATCTCATGGAGTTTTAATAAAAATTTTTTTTTTCAAAAAAGAATGAGAGGCCAAAGTGATAGCACAACAGGTAGTGTGTTTGCCTTGAATCATATGGACCGACCTGGGTTTTTTTTCCCCAGTATCCCATATGATACCCTGAGCACTGCCAGGAGTAATTCCTGAGCAAAGAACCAGGGGTAAACCCTGAGCATTCTGGGTGTGATCCAAAAGGAAAAAAAAAAGGATGAAAAAGTGAGGTGATTTTGCCTCTGTAATAATGACTTCGAGAATTTCAAATGTTGACAAGATTTTTATAAGAAGCTGAACTCAAGTATCTCTTATAGGTGAAATACATCTTAAAACTACAAACATTATGATCTTTTCCTATCTTATATCACTTGTGTCACTTGTCTTCTCATTGTTCATCAATATACTCGAGCAACTGAGCACTAGTAACATCTCCCTAAGTCCTGTAGCATGCTAGTGTAGCTCAAGGGCATCTGCTCACTCCAGAAACATGAAGAGCCTCAAATCATTCCTTCAAGTCATGGGAATGAGGTCTATAAATGTTACTGATTTTTTGGCATATCAATGCGAATATCTAGGAATATATAGGAATGTCTATACCTATAGTCCTTACTAAACAGGTATTCCAAAGATGTTGGAACCTAGTAGAACCAGAATTTAACAATGTGCCGTAATTCATTCGGTTCCTTATCCTCCTCACACTTTGCTTTCATACTTGTCTTTCTGCCAAGTTCGCATAGTTGTAGATTAGAGAGCTTTCAAAACATGGACTATAATAAACTCAAATAATATTAGGCATGACTCACTCACCAGAAGAAGAATTCAATCATTATTAATTAGTATACTTTTGATTATCAACTTATAATAGACGTTATCCAAAAGCTGATCTCATATATACAGTTGAAATGTTAACCAACAATGCTGATAACATAAAAGATTTACTAACTTTTTATCTTCGCCTAGATTTCTGTGCTCATAAAACTGGCAATATAAATTTATTTTCATCCTCGCTTCTATGTAAAGAAAAAAAACTGTACTCAAATCCATGAGAACTTGTTCATTTGTATTTCCTGAAAGAATAATATTTAATTATAAACTGAATCATTATTTTCTGTATAAAAAATTCTGAATACGTTTATTTCAAATAAAAACTATATTTTTCAAGGATAACAATATATAGTTATTAAAATTCTTTGAGTTGATATCTTTAATACTCTATAACCAGATAATCAAGAGCTATAAAGGATTAATTTTTCTCTCATATTATCAAAGAGCAGCTGTAAAAGTACAAAATCCACTGTTAAACCTGTGTTTTCAGTTCTAATGGAAGATTTGTACGGAGTGTATATAGCAGCAATTTCTCTACCATATTTTTGTATTTATTTTCTACAGAATTAAAAATCCCTTTCTTTATCAAGCTTAATGTTGCAGCCACAGCAACTGACTTTTATTTGCCTCCCTTTCTTAGCTTTTTGCTGTCAATTTACTTTGCTTTTAATTTAGAAAAAATATTTTGTATAAAAATATAGTACAAGGAAATCAACAATATAGCCTTCAGTGTATGTGGCAACTGTTAACACTTTCAGTGCTAAGAACAGATAAAATTTTCTTGAAGTTTTGTATTAAGTCAAAATATTAAAAAGAATTAAATTTGAATCATGAAAGTACAAAAAAGCTTGTAGTAACAGATAATATACCAATTAATCCAGAGTTTCATTTTCTAGACTATGTCCTATCTTATTTTGCTTGGTGTTTGTAAATGTACTATTAGTTATAGAGGAGGTCCTTCAAATTGCAAGAATCACCTATTAACTTCAAATGTAGCAACAGCACACTTACTAAAATTCTATAAATCTAAGTAGTCTATTCATGAAACAGTATTAAGAATGCTTCCTATCAAACTCTATTTCAAGAAACAAAGTGATAACTGATGAAATTGGGTATAAAAGGTATGTTGACCTGTTCACCTGGACAAATTAATATTTGACCTATAATAATATTATACGTATAACTATAAATAGCACTCATATTTTCTACTCTATTTCTACTTCCATTTTATATTATGAAATCAGAGACACCTTTAGACTAAAAGACTCAGTATGAGGTCTCTAATGCTCAAACTTTCAAACTTCTCTGAACTACCAGCATATGATCTCTCAACCATAGCCTAAAGTTACTGCTGAGCACAGAGCCAGAAGTAAGTCCTGAGCACTGTTGGATGCACACCACAAACCAAAAACATTTATTTAAAATAATAAAAATAATCCCAACAGAAATTGGGGGGAGGAAATGAACAGATACTTATTCAAAGAAGACCTATGAAAATATTAATAGTAAGTGAAAATTAGGAAACTGTAAGACCAGTGAGAATGACCTATATCAAAAAGTTCAGAAATAAGTAGTGCTGGGGCTGGGGGGTAAAATAAATGCTCATTGACTGTTGGCGGAACTATGGAACTCAGTTAATGGAAAACAGCATGGAGAATTCTCCAAAAGTTAAGAATAGAGTATTCATACAATATAGCTATTCTACCTATTGGAATCTATTCTAAAACACAAAGCATTGATTCAAAAAGATATTTCTCCAACTATATTGATTATAGTGCTGTATACAATAGCCAGGATCCAAAATCTATAATCCAATTGTTCTATTACAGATGGTCAGATAAAGAAATAGTCAACACACACATCACACACACAATACAATACTACCCAGCTATCAGAAAATATGAAATCTTAATTTTTGCTAAAAACTTTTATTTAAGTCAAAGACAAAATGTCAAATGAAATGAGTCAGAGGAGTAGAACATGACAAATAATCTCATTCATATGTGGTGTTAAAAAATAAGGAAATGGACAACATACAATGAAAACAAATTCCGAACTCAGGCTACAGAACAGAGGTTATTATGCAGGGAGAGGATAAGAGGAAGACTGGGAAGAATAGAAAGGAACAAGACTGAGGAGTCGAGGTTTCTCTGGTACGTTAATAATGGCAGTAGTTGCAATAGCTTTGTTTAACAAAATCATAAGCATTAATACTTTATTAACCATGTTACCTCAATAATAATAAAATAAAACAAATAAATGTATATGGAGAGTTTTTAAAAGGAGTAAAAAGCCATTCATATAAGCTAACTTTGTGACTTCACTATATATAATATAAATGAATAACAAAAAATGATAAATAATGCTTAAGTTTTAATGAGCATAAATAATTTACCGAATAATAACTATAACTATAAGGATGCCTTTCTGTATGAGAATGTTCCCAGCAAAGTGTACTGGAGCTTAAAATGTACTATAATACATAATAATATTCTTTAACAATGATGGACCTTATCCAGATATAATTTGATAATGATACATTCACACATTCTATTAATATAAGTGTAAGGAACATTAAACTTGGGTGGCTTGACATACTACTCAGTGAAATACAATTGAAATATAGACATTTATTCAATGACAATAGAACTTATGACTATAGAAGAATAAGCTTGAAATTTTTAGACAGCCACATTTTATACAAATTTCTTAGTATTTTCTATAGCAATCAAATTGATCATTATAACTTCAATATTAATTTACTTAATTTAAATGTTCTTTATTCATTATGATGACCCCACTCCACTTTTAAAAACAATTTCTTTTGTTCACATCAGATATATATGCATATATATATATATATATGATCAAAATTTAATGCCAATTTTCTCAAAGTGGGGAATGGGTTTTGTCTGAGCTTTATCGCACTTAAATTCAATTTTAACTTGTAATTCTCAATATGTTCCTATTACATTCAGAGAATAATAGGGAGTATGCCTGTAGCTAGCTTAATACCTTTTAAGTTCGTAAGGGATCACAATGAAATACCATGTAGCCCAGCATGCTTCATATTTCAAAGGTTGTGGGCTGTTAACATTGTACTTTTATTAAAATTCCTATTAGTTTTTTTCTGTCAATCTGAATATAAAACTACTTTATCACTTTTATATAGAATAAAATGTGAAAAATATTAGTCTATTCCAGCTACTTTTCTAATAAGACACTTAAAAAAGACTTAGGAGAAAATAAATTACATTGTAGCCTTACAATAGTCCATTTATAAATATTTTCATAATTATTGGCCATTTTCCACATCTGGACTTCCCTCTCGTCACAACTCCACCCAGCAGACCAGACTATCACTGCCCGGCTTGCCGCGCCACTAGCGGCCAAGCAGTTGATCAATAAATGCTTTATTTAGAAGTGACTACAACAGTATGCCACCCGCACGGCAAGCCTGGCAAGCTGCTCGTGTAGTATTTGATATGCCAAATACCAGTAACTTTTATATTAGGTCATTCCCGTGACCTAATATAATGGTTTGAGGCTCTTTTATGTTCCTGGAGCAAGCAGATGCCTTTGGGTTCTCCTACCATGAGACAGGACATATGGAGATATTACTGGTGCCCGCTCTAGCAAATAGATGATTAATGGGAAGATAGTGATAGTGATAGTGATATGGATTAATTAAACATCTGTGACCCCACATTAGCCAAGTGGCACAAATGCTGGCTGACTTCGACCGAGAATGTGGAAAGATAGGTCTACAGCTGAATCTCAACAAAACTATGTTCATGAAAAATGAACTAGTTCCAGAGGCCCCTTTACTCTCAATGGAACAAACATCTCTGAATACAGCTATTATGTGTACCACGGTTGAGAAGTCAACATGATGAATGACCTAAATAAAACCTAAGCTGCGCAGGAGGAAGAGAGCAGCATGAATGTCTTCAAAAGCATTGAGGGGCCAGAGCGATAGTCCAGCGGGTAATGGCGCTTGCCTTTGCACGCTGGCCCATGCCGACCCGGGTTCGATCCCCGCCATCCCATATGGTCCTCTCGAGCACTGCCAGGATTAATTCCTGGAGTGAAGAGCCAGGAGAAACCCCTGAGCATAGACGGGTGTGATCCAATAAAGCAAAAAAAAAAAAAAAGCATTGAAGAAATAGCAAAAAGACAAAGAACCCCTGGCTCCAGAAACATTTCTTCGACTCCACCATTCTCCCTGCATTAACTTACATCTCAGAGACCTGAGCCGTAAGAAAGCAGTAAGAGAATGCTATTCGGGTCTCCCAAAGAGGGAATTGAAAGGGCTATGCTTGGAATATCACACCTCACTCAAGTGAGAGAAGGAATTCGGAGTTCTGACCTCCGTTGCTGTTCCAGAGTCAAGGACGCTGTCTCGCTTGCCAACGCATCAAAATTCAGATGGGCTGGACATGTAATAAGATTTGGAGATGACGCTGGACTAGAGTCGTTACTGACTGGATCCCATGGGATGTCAAAAGATCACATGACCGCCCACTTACAAGATGGTCAGACTTCTTCATCAAGACCCTCAATAAATGGTTTGAGACTCTTTGTATTCCTGAAGCAATGAGATGCCTTTGGGCTACACTGGCACGTGATCCAGTCAAGTGGAAATGGTACTGGTGCACTCTCTAGCAAATCGATGAATAACCGGGTGTCAAGTGATCAAGTGATCAATTAAACTTCTATCCATGCAGTGATTTGTTAGTAGACACATAGTATTGAATTTCTCCTGTGTGACTACAAATTGGGCTAAGCATGAGAGATAGGGAAGTGAGTGACAATTAAACCCTACACCTTTTTAAATATTTTATTATACCACAGTGAGATATACAATTACAAAGATGTTCATATTTGGGTTTTGGTAATACGGTGTTCAAGAACCCATCCCTCTACCAGTGCCCATTTCACACCATCAATCTTCCTAATTCCTTTCCCCCACACCTAGACTGCCTCTATGGCAGGTTCTTTATCTCTTTCTTTCTCTTCCTTCCCTTACATTATTGTATTACAATACATACATTTAGAGGTTATCATGTGTATCTTTTTGCCAGTATTTAATGCTCAGTTCTAGGTTGGTATTAGCACTTTCGACAATTATTAGCACACTGTACCATTTTCTGTCTTACCTAACCTCTGACTCCCCATGTGTTTGTGGTAATTTCCAACTTTGACAAGACATCCTCATCAATGTTTCTCCTGACCTTGGATATTTGTAGCATAATATGTATATGTGTATATATATATATATATATATATGTATAAGTATGTATATATATATATGTCATGCAAATAAATGCCGTCATTCTATATCTGTCTTTTTCCTTCTAGCTAACTTCACTCAACATGATCCTTTCCATGTTCATACATTCATAGGCAAATTTCATAACTTCGTTTTTTCCTAACAGCTGCATAATATTCCATTGTGTAGATGTACCAAAGTTTCTTTATCCAGTCATCAATCTCTCAGGCATAAAGGTTGCTGCCAGATTCTGGCTATTGTGAATAGTGCGGCTATGAAAACGAAAGCGCCGGATGGTGTTTCTGCTGTGCGCTTTTGGCTTCCCAGGGTATATTCACAGGAGTGTATGACTGAGTCAAATGGGAGCTCAATTTCTAGTCTTTGGGGAAATGTCCATACTGTTTTACCAGTTACATTCCCACCAACAATGGATGAGAGTCCCCTTTTCCCGCCTTCCATGCCAGCACTTGTTGTTCTTGATCTTTGGATATGTGCCAGTCTCTGTGGTGTGAGATGATATCTCATTGTTAATTTGATTTGCATCTCTCTGATGATTAATGATGATGAGCGTTTTTTCATATGTCTTTTGGCCATTCGAATTTCTTCCTAGTTCCAAATTTCCTGTTCATTTCTTCTCCCATTTTTTGATGCATTTGGCTGTATTCTTCTTGTAAAGTTCTACCAGTGCCTGATATATCCTGTATATTAACCCCTTATCAGATGTAAATCCCTACTCTTAAGTTACACTCATTAGAGTGTTAGTGACAGGCAATAAAAATCACTCATAAGAGTAGAGTTTTGAAAGGAAATAATAGAGTAACCAGAAAATAATGAGCAAAATAGACCAAGTATTCAGTTAAGACTGAAGCAAAATCATAGTGTAATATCTGGCTCTATAAATCAAGAAGAGTGAAAGTCAATTTTCATGCCATTGCTATGACAAATCTATATCTGACTTCTTCACTTCTATCACTTGTCTTCCGTTGTTCATCGATTGCTTGAGCCGGCACCAGTAATATCTTCATATGTCCTGTCACATATTAGTGTAGCCCAAGGGCATCTGTTCACTCCAGGAACATGGTTTGAAGAACCTCAAACCATTCCTTCAGGTCATGGGAAGAAGTCCGAGGTACTTCTCTATCTCTCTGAGTTCTCTGGCTTCTAAGCAAGAAAATAATTTGACGATAAAAAAAGATGTTGCAGTGGGCCAGGGAGACATAGTAGGAATCTTTGATTAGGAGTACCACTTCACATCTACATATTCCTTGTCTGTGTGGGAAACAGGGAATTGAGAAGGATTGTGGCCATGCAAGTTACAAAGTTGACAGTTGACCTTATAATAGAAGTAGAATTGGTGATTCTCCCTGGGGAGTGCAGCTAGGTGGGCGGGTGCCTGGGGTCATGGTGGAGCCCCAGGCCTCAGCAGAAGATGGAATTACAAACCCCGGAAGTGCGAGCAGAAGTGGAAGTAAATGGACATTTTGAACTCTCACACCGCCTGTCTCTGCCTCAGGTATTCTCCTGGGGGTGCGGCTGGCCGGGGGCAGCTGCTCATGCAGCCACTTATTAATACAAAAACTAGGAAATTCAACACCAAGGGAAGGTAATATCCTCAAGAAAAAGAAACAGTACTCTAGAGGAATCTATTCCTGAACACAGCAACACCATGGGGGAAACAATGCAGATCCCCGATTCCAAGAACAGATGAAGAAATCAACCCTGAAGACTCAAAAATAGAATGCAGATGTGCATAATCTCTCTTACAATGAATTTAGAGAAGAAATTGGTAGGATTTTTAAGGAGCTCAATGAAAAAATGGAGCAGATGTCCAATAAAATACAGGAGAACATAAATGAAGCAGTTGAAAGGGCAGTCAATAAATTATGAGAGGAAATGAGAGCAGAAATGAGAATTATGCAAATAGAAATATCATCGCTTAAAAACTCAGTAGATGAAATAAAAACACAATTGGGGCTCTCAACATTAGGGATGACAGCAACGAAAGAGAGAATCAGTGAGATTGAAGATGAGCTGCAGAAAGCACCTCAGAGAACTACATAAGATGGAAAAAGACCGGAAAATGGATCAGCAACGGAAGAGAGAACAATGGGATGAGGCCAGGCAGAACAACGCAAGAATCATCAGAGTCCCAGAGGGACAGGGAAAGTAACCCCAAGGAAATTAAAACAGTTAAAAACATCCTAGCTGAAAAGTTCCCTAGTTAAAGGAAGAAGGCATCCAGATCCAAGAAGCCCATGCGTCCCAGCAAGAAGCTACCCAAATAGAAAGACTCCAAAACATCCTAGTCAAAGTAATGAATGCCATAGACAGAGACATAATTCTTCAGGCAGCAAAATAAAAGGAAATTGTATACAAAGAAGCATCCATTCGACTTTCAGCAGACTTCTCAGAAGAGACCCTCCAAGCCCGAAGGCAGTGGTTGGATATAGTAAAAAAACTCAATGAAATGAATGCCTCAGTAAGAATTCTTTATCCCGCCAAACTCACTCAGATTTGAAGGAAAGATATACAACTTTTTTGGATAAACAACAGTTTAGGAACTTTGTAAACTCAAAACCAACCTTAAAAGAAGGACTGAAAGATCTACTCTAAGATGAGACAAAACCAAAAGAACAACCAACCTATTCAGAAAGATGGCACAAAATCCCATGACAATAATCTCTCTCAATGTCAATGGTCTAAATGCACCAGTTAAGAGACACAGAGTGGCAAAATGGATCAAAAAATTGAATCCGGCATTTCCTGCTGCCTTCAAGAAACACACCTGAACAATTGGAACAATGACAGGCTCAAAATAAAAGGCTGGAAAACAATCCTTCACTCAAACAACCCATCCAAAAGGCTTGGGTAGCCGTACTGGTATCCGCGACAACATAGACTTCAGGCTGAAGAAGGTCAGAAGGGACAATGAAGGTCACTTCCTAATAATCAAGGGATAAATATATCAGGAAGAAATGATGCTATTAAACATATATGCACCCAATGAGGGGCCAGCAAAAATACCTAAAAAACAACTACTAATATGTTGCAGGACTCCTAAGGGCCGCTGCATCTGCTCTGGATTGCCTCCCGCAGATCACTCCGTAGATAAGGGGTAGTCTAAATGTGGCAGTTTATCCGACCATGTATGCTGTACTAGCTGGTATAAATATTCTCCCATGCTATCACAATCATCGTGGGACTAGCTAGATCGTACCAGCATATTAGCCTGGCCAATGCAAGGACACCCTAAGTAATTAGACCAGAGAGAAATGCTGTTTGCTTCCAAACAAACAAGCATGGCTCCCTGATAAAATATAAAACTACAATGAAGTAGAGGAGACTTGTGAAGGCTTAGGAGAAATATTTAACTGGCATTGGTGTTGATCTTTGGTACAGTGACATGCCATCTCAGAAACCCCCTTCTCTACATTTCAAAGGCCTTCCCCGGCTCAAAACAATAGCACAGTAAAGGCCCTAGGTGAGATGCAGGAGGGGTTACCTGAGGGCATTGGACCCTCCCTGCTTTCCATAACAATGGGAGGAAGGTCTGAGTTGCCGGGGTATAAACTTGCCGGTTCCCGCTCTCCCAGGCTTCTTCTTCCCGGTGGGATCTCGCCTTGTGAGCGTTTATTCCCTTGGAAGTTTCACACATGGTGGTCGCCATCTTGGCCTACACGTGGCTGGGGTTCTAGCCTGGAATCCTAAGCATCGGGTTTTTCCTTTTGCTGATTTGTATGCCTGAACCTGTGATAAGTAAAGTCTTTTAAAACCTCATCGGATCCCTGAGTGTTCATCCATTTCCTCGCCGGCCGGAGGTAGAAGGGAACTCGCTCCCGGCACTGTCGGGACCCGCGGGCGCCTCGACATTTGGCGTCCCTGGGTGGGCACCCACGAACATCGTCTGGTCTAATTATCATCGGACAGAGATCATCTGCCTCCGAACCGTGAGTAAAATGATGGATATCTCATGGTATCAGATACATTGTATCTTTTATTGGCTCGGAACCATACATAGCCCAGTCTATAAAGTTCCTTTCTGAGAACTACTCTATCTTTTCACAAATCATCTGGGTCCTTGCGATTTTTAAACTGTACCTTAGCGTAAGGACAATGTTTAATAGAGAGAGGGAAGAAAGTAATAAATTGAATGCAATCTTAAGGGACGAGATTTACTCAGCGATTGAAGAAATAAGTGAGGATCATAAAGCTACAGGTAGACTGGTCTTAAAGCTTGAGGACAGAATTATTAAACAGAGTTTAAAATTTGAAAAGGAAATTAGAAGAACAGGAAAGTAAAATTATTAACCAGATTTTAAAATTTGAGGAAAAATTAGAAGAACAGGATTCAAAATTCAAGGAAAAATTAGAAGAACAGGATTTAAAATTCAAAGAAAAATTAGAAGAACAGGAAAGTAAAATTATTAAACAGGATTTAAAATTTGAAGTAAAGTTTGAAGAGCAGAAGAAGGATATCGGATAAAATCAGCATTATCTTTAGAGGAAGAAATTGACAGACAGAGAGATAGAATAGATGGACAGAAAGAGGAGGTTTGGAAGTTACATAAGATTGAAAGAACAAAAAGGAAGAAACATATAGGAAACTTGAAAACTTAAACCAAGAAATGGATGTGTTACGCAAGGGAGATTTCTGATTTCA